>QXVX01005360.1:0-42257 GCA_013436065.1 Halocynthia aurantium | reverse complement strand
GAACACAGTTAAATATTAATTGTATCCAGTCAGCAAACAAATTTTGCAAACCAAGCAAAACTGCAATTATCACGGGCACAGTAATTATTGGTTGAGGGTAATTATGATATCGCTACCCTGGCTTTCGGCCATTTATCAATTGCACGTATTTAATATTTTATTATAGTAAACACTTCTTTGTTCCTGCTGTTGTCGGGATCATGGCGATTAGGTTACTTCGAAAAAAACCATCACCAGAGTTGCAGTGCTAAGTCCACTTCCAGGAATTTAACAGCGATCGCATGTTGAAAAGAGGCAGAGTTGTCAATCTGACGCTTTTTGATACTAATATTCCACTCTTGCACGTTAAAAATTACCATTGCCTATTAGGTATAGTAGTCTTGACACATAGGAAACATAAAAACAATTGTACATGCTCTGACAGTTAACTTAGATAAACAAGAATTTCAATCAAGTGCAAGTGACCGCAATATGTTTTGCAATGTGCATGCGCTTCAAACATTTTTTAATTTGCAAACGCTGTCGTAACTCAAAATTCAAACAATAATTTTGTCCATTCATTGCTAGTTCTATGAACGACAATCATGAGATGACCCTGGTGGAAGTGTGCAATGTGGAAGTTAACACAGACTAATACACTCCCTATTAAAGCATTCTATTCTAGTTGTTCCTCATCGTTGTTTCACGGGAGATGAAAGCGACATGTATTATCACATCTTTATTAGAGCATGCATGCATGGAAGAAAATAATGTATCACAATTTCACACTTCAGATAAGATATTTCTGCATGCTTACCACAAAATTTAGAAGGATCATTTAAGATGTATGAAGTATTGTATGGAGGGTTTCAATTGATTTTCAATTGATAATATATACATATTCTCTGATATTGTCAACGTTTCATAAGTCTGATCTTGTAAGGCAAAGGGCCACTCATCAAACCTGCTACAGATTCCTCAAACAAGGGCAAATTACTCTCATCATTTTCTGGTACAATCTTAAATTTTTGTACTATGCCTATCAAGAACATGTAGGTTTCCATCTCTGCCAGCTTGGTAGCGACACAGTATCGAGGTCCTATTGAGAATGGAATCACATGTGGATGTTTGCAGAATATTCCCTTTTCATTGAGAAATCTATCAGGGATGAACACATCAGGATCTCTGAATGTATCTGGTTCATGGTGAACAGCGTATAGATTTGGAAGAATCTTTCGGAATAAACAAGAAGTGAAGAAGTTATATTGTTTAAGCCAATTGTGTTTGTCATCATGCTTGGCATTAGGCTTTTGGTCAAGCTTCTGGAACCAATAAACGACGCAGTGCGAGCTATCACCTGTATATATATTTTATGCCCACCTGCACAGCACATAATCAAAGTAATGAATTAACATCTTACAGGTGTGTCCTTAGGTATCTTGTATCCCATAAGTTCAGTGTCTTCTGTAGTTTTGTGAGTAAACATTCGAATAACCGTTCTATGTCGATGGATTTCTTGTATAAAGGAACAAGTAAGAGGTGTTTCAATTTGTTTTTCCATAGATGGAATTCCACTGTCACCTACATTCATATAAGAATTATCATATTAATGCATTTGTTTCAATATCCGAATAGAGATATAGATAGATATGCAAGCAATACCAAATACACAATGGATTTCTTGATGCAATTTTTCTTGAAATTCATGATTTTTTGCAAGGTATAGCCAACACCATTTCAAGAAAGTCGAAGTGGTCTCTGTACCAGCGATAAAGAAACCTTGAATGAACACTGTAATTCCTTCTTCCTGATGAATTTTATAATACATGAAAGATCAAATTAAACAAGTTAATAGGCAGCGACTTCTTTCGGTTTCTAAACCTTGAGAGAATGCTTATTTGGCAAGGCCAGTTCGTTCTGCTAATTAAACATAAGAGTTCTCACTTACAGTAAAATGTTTCCCACTCGTTTTCATTTCAAGTAAATATGCATCAATGACATCACGTATGTTCGATTCATCAAAGGTTTGTTTGTGTTCTTTCACAAGATCTTTCAACGTTCCTGCAAGTGAAGCTTAGAAATATTCAATGTATCATAATGCTGGTTGAGAACCCCTTATCCAAAATCCTCAGGACCGGTCTTTTTTAAAAACTTTTGACATCTGGATATCTTGGGGATGGGATTTCGTATAAATGGTTCTCAACCTGTGAATATAAATTTCTGCCTTGCCATTGATAGCAGACAAATGATGCAAAGTTCGCTTGAGTACATTTCTGAAAACTGGAAGGAACCGCAACTTTATATCCATATTCATTAGGGTCGCCAATTTTGAATCCAATTGACTGCCAAACCTTAAGAAAAATTCAGTAACAAATGCTTTATATAGGACTCAAACCTGAGAATTCTCTTTGGATTTTAAACCATTCTGGCCAACATAAAATAATTAACCATTAAGTAGTGACAGTTAAAGTAAAAAAAATTAGTGACTACACTAACTTATTTGAAAAATTTAACAATCATCATAACTGCATTCTGCAAGCAAAAGAATAAATGGTATCAATATATATATATATTTATTATAAGAAATTTGGTATGTTTACCGTCTGTTGAGAAGAAACATCAAGCGCTTGAATTTTTCATTATTATAATCAAACCGTTGTCCAACTGAAATCGAACAAATGATATTCGAAACAGCATTCATAAGTTCATTCTGTAGAGTGCATAAACGTCAGGAGATTGACCTGTGCTAATTAAAATTAAAATACAAAACTTACAGCGATATTGAGAGCCTTCCCGTTTTTCGATTCGAGCAAATCACAAAAATACTCTAGTTCTTCGGCAATTTTGCCTTCCATGCTTTTCTTGCCCATTCCAAATCTGCCATATATTTTCATATGTCATATGTTATTTTTTTCTTATTGATATTTTTTCTTTTACCCTTTCAAAACATTCACTGAAAATTTCCGATACGATTTCCATTTTGGACCATAATCTGTACCAATAAGACTAGTTTCTGATGTGAATAAAGCGAACACGAAAGTAGGCATTCGGCCAGAAAACGCTTCGGATTTCTTCACAAATGCCTGGAAAATGAAAAATAATCAAAGGGGTTAGGTTTTCTGTTAAAATATATTGCCCTAACCAACGTTGGAGTTTTTCCAACTACTTAGCGGGACTTTTGATGCTTCGAGGTTGAATTCAGAGCTGCTTCGCGGCATTCAAACTTTCATGCAGCTTATCTATTATATACTTTCAATCAACAGTAGCTTTGTTAAACATTTCAACATTTTCAAAATTTAGTGTCAATGAACAGATTTATATGAGTATATATAGAATACATATGGTATAAGGTGGGCACGTGCAGCATTTAAAAATGATAAAACTAGATTTTAATACTAGCTCAGTAGTAGTAGTTCCTTTAAAAGCCCGGTTACGTTAGGTGAGCATTAGGTTTGCTGAGAGTTAATGTTATTGATACAAATCCTACCCCGCACCTAAGCTGCCATAACCAAATGTAGTAGAATTTTCTGTGGGACCAAACTACTAAACCAATAAATATGATTTCAAATCAATATTTGTTTCTCACCTCATGAAGGATATCGTATTTATTTATTACAACATAATTCCGTCTGCCTAAATTAATCGAAAAAACGGGACCATATTTCTTTGAGAGTTTGACAAAAGTCTGGGCTGCATTTTTGCTAATAAAAGGAGTATATCCGAGAAGTGGCAGACCTATTGGACCAGGAGGAAATCTGGAAGACTTCCTCGACATCCATAGGTACAGTAAAATTCCGACAATGAGCGATATACATATCGTTTTATATTCATTAGTGAGCAAGTTCAGCAACACTTCAAGTGCAATCATGATAATCAGTCTTTATCTAGTGCTTCAATTCAAACTTATCTAGAATACAAAAAAGATGAAAATTTATAGCTTGTAACAGATAAAAGACAACCACAACAATATACCATCATTATTACAAGTACTGATTGTACAACTTTAATCTGGCAAACTTAGGACCTGGCGATTGTCGTACCACAAAAAATGCTTGAAAACAGAAATTGACCCACGGAAAAAGAAACCTTTCGACTCATTACCGATCCAAATATTTCCAGTTTATTACGAAAACGTATTGCCGTGTTATTAAGGGTAGAAGAAGAGTTTGAAAACGGAAATAATACAATCATTAAAAGCCTGATAAATGGTAAGCTGTCTGTACAACACGAAACGTGGAGAACTAAGTTTTGCAGCACGCTGAGTTGCACACGCTTCAGTGGCAATACCACGATCTACTTTTTTAACTTCGCATAATTCAATCAACGTAGACATACTCTACGTCTTGTCTATCTGATTGCACACGCTGCTGCTGCAGCGGCATTACGGAAAAAACGAAATTGCGTATCTACTCTACTGTGCAAAAACCAGTGGCATGCGGCATTACTGAAAAGAGAAGAAAAGTAGAAAAAGAAATGGCGTACCATTAGATTCGGGGAGTTATATTTGAGTTTAACATATTTTCACCCACTACCATCGTTGTAGTTTTCCACTACTAATCATCATAATTTATACAATTCTACTCCCTATAAAATTCTACTGCGCAAAATCCAGTGCGAACATTCTTTTTCAATTCCATTTCATCGCTTTAAGAATCTTATCTTGTAAGGCAGGGCACTACACATCATTCCGGTTATATTTTCCTCAAACGTGGGCAAACTATTCACATCTTTCTCTGGGGCGATCTTAAATCTTTGCACGATGCCTGTCAAAAACAGGTAGATTTCCATTTCAGCCAACTTAGAAGCAACGCAGTTTCGAGATCCTATCGAAAATGGAATAACTCGAGGATGTTTGACAAACCCTCCATCCTGGTTGAGAAATCTTTCCGGTTTAAACACTTCGGGATCTTTGAACGTCTCTGGGTCGTGGTGGACGGCAAATAGATTAACAAGAATCTGAAAAATCATGCATTTTATTGGTTTCATGTTAAAGGCAGCTAACCAGCATAGCGTCATGTAAATACGAATGGTTGCATACCATTCTAGTGGAAACTGGGAAAAGTTAGATAGATAAGATACTGTGTGAACATTTCAGAGGTCACTTTTCTTTTCATTGTCACTGTTTGTCAGAGGGTAATTAAAGTACTTAAAGTAAGCACGATTTATTAAACCACCCGCGTAGGCTCGCCAACGATAAATAGGGATTGAGCTTAGCTGCAGCTCTTCGTTAACAACTATCTTTTCACGACATAAGACTATTACCAGCATGCTAGAATACTGTACAGGAACATATCAACATTGCCGAGCATAAATTATGTATTGAAGAGGTGAAGAAGGGAAAAGTCACCCTCCAATCTTGATTTGTTTGTTAAATTTGTCAATTTACTATCGGTAAAATTTATCTTACTAAATGATCGACTTACACCAACACCCTTCGGTATTCTATACCCCATGATCTCTGTTTTCTCTGTAGTTTTGTGAATTAATGCAGGGACAACGCTTCTATGTCGATGAATTTCTTCTATAAACGAACAAGTGAGAGGAGTTTGAGGACGATTTTTCATTTCCGGTATTCCGCTGTCACCTGCAAGGTATCATTTGAACATTCACTAACAGATCTTTAGGATTACAAATACTAATAATAATCGTCTCGGAATGCCTAACTATCTAAGACTACAAATGATACCTAATAAAGTGTGTATCTCCCGATAAATTCTTTCTTGGAAGTTAGGATTTCTGGCAAAGTAAAGTAAACACCATCTCAGCACGGTTGTGTTCGTTTCAGTTCCGGCATTGAAGAAATCTCGAACGAATACATTAATCCTTTCTCGCTGTGAAAAATAATGAATACAAATCTGCTTATTCCGTCTACAACAAAGTAATTTGGGAGTTATCCGCGGTGTTGGGTGTTTTCGATCAATATAGAAACAACTACTGTAATAGACAGACATAGTTTGAAGTCGTAATAAAGCGAACATTATCGTGCTACGGAGAAGAAAAGTTGAGAAGAAAAGTTTCCCCGATTGTAAGAAATAAAGTATAAAGACAGGCAATGGTGAACGGTGCCAGTAACCAAATATCGGTAAACTACTTCTTCGCAAAACAGTTTTCTGGTAATTTGTTATCAGTCACGTACGGTTTATGGTATGTCTAGACTTGATTAGCTGGTCCCGACAGCAGGATAAATAATTACTTTGTAAAGGCATGGAATTCCAACGCCAGTAATTAAGGATTGCGTAAAATGAGGGACGATGTCATTACAAACGGAGGAACCGAATATTATTTTACAAATACTACCCCATACTGCCATCTAGCGGAGTTGATTATTCACCTACATCTAAGGTGATTGGCTATGTGATTGCTAAGGGGGCAACAAACTTTTTTTACAGTGGGCCGGATAACTGAGAGAATGACGAGCGCGGGCTGCATAGCCATTCTGTTCAATACTCGCAAGCACATGTAACTTTTCATAATGGTGAAACTACTAGAAAGTTAGAGTTCATAGCGAATCTATACATATAGGCCTCATATGCACAGCAAACTAACGGGAGTCGTTATCCCCTGTTTAATTCACCAATCACCTAGTTAATTAAAAATTTCCAACCGCTAGATGTCACTGTTGAATCATTCATAACCGTTAAGTGAAGTGAAAACTTCCAACCGCTAGATGGCAAAATACAATCAACATTTATAAATGAACTTCTAATGACCCAATCACGCTAAAATTAGCACACCTGAACCGTTATACATAAATAAAGAGTATTAAGCAAATTTAAGTGACAGCGGTGGGCCGGCTGAGCTGATTTCGTAGTTTGGTGACCCCCGGGCTATGACAACCGGAAATTCTATGTCAAATAGCGTGATCGTGTATACAAAACAATAGAACTCGTATAGAGATGGTACTCACGCTAAAATGGTTTTCGCTTTTCCTCATTTCAAGCAGGTAGGCATCAATAACATCGCGAATATCTGTTTCGTCAAAAGTCTTCTTATGTTCTTCTATAAGATCGTTCATCAAATCTGAATATACAACCTGAAATTACCTATGGAATGTGTGGAAATACAATTGATATTATTCTTTAATCAGGATTTATTCCAAGGAAATTTTAGAACTACTGTATACAAATCTTTGAGGCAGTTGCCAAAACCCAGTGTTTACGATTCTTTGATTCTGAGAAGCATTCGTAATGGTTATTTCTAACATGTTATTCATAAAGTTTCAGAGTTGTCATTATTGCAGAGTTGTCATTGTGAATAAGAGTGGTCCAAGTTGAAACCGCACAAGCAGTGATCTACTGCATGGTAAAATAAACCGTGCAATTCATCTTACCTTCGTTGTATCGAATTTGCTCCATGGTTCGATGAAAAACTCCTCTAAAAACTGGCAGAAATCGTAATTCAGGGACAATTCTCATAAAATAATTTAATCTTGCGTCAAGTTTTCCTCCAAACCTTGAAAGCACAAATTGTTTGGTGTCAAAAAACAAACGCATTCCAAATCCATTACTTTTGAACTTCAAATGCAAAATTTCTCACCTTCTACCCGAAAGAAACATCAATTTTTTGAATCTTTCATCGTCGTAATCAAAACGACGTCCAGATACTATACAAGAAATTATATTCGCAACTGCGTTGGCCAAATCGTCCTAGAAGAAAAAGAAAAATGAATGAAAGGCCAGTGACAGCGACAAAATATTGAACTAATTTTACTTACGGTAAGATCAAAAGCTTCTCCGTTTTTAGATTCAAAGAGTTCGCAAAGGTAACGAGTTTCTTCACATATTTTTCCTTCTATGCTTCGTTTCCCAACTCCAAATCTGCATAAACCATATACGTATTATAATATTATAATTTGCCGCATCACAAGTGGCGAAAAAAGAACATCCATGGCAAGCATTGAAATTGTGTCCCCGTCCACATCACATTGGACACCCACATTATGGAATTTTACAGTTACATTTGTTGATAAATACAATTCAGGTTCGGCAATCTATTGATTATTAAATTGAAGCATTTGATGCTTACATAGGCACCAACAGAAAATGGATACCAAGTAAAATACTGTAGTTTGAAACATATGTTAAATTACAAATATTGCGACTCTGAGTCTCGTCCTTATAGGAGTATAGGCTATCGACTGCATACGCCATCTGGTTGGTAAAACTCTGGATATGAATGGTCGAGAAGTATGAGGGATACACTACCAGACTGTGGTTGTCAAGGTTATCAAGTGAAATCAATAACCTCCTGTTCTAGTAGGAATGGTTAAACAATAATTGCTTTACCCACCCCTTCAAAACGGTCACAGCAAATTTTCTAAAATATTTCCATTGAGCTCCGTAGTCCACATCAACCAGGCCCTTTTCTTTCGAATAAACTTCTACAATACCGACTTTAATTCGTCCTGAGTACACTTCAGATCTTTTCATGAGTGTCTGTAAAGAAGTTACACGTATTATAATGTCATTCGACTAACCAACAAAATTATCAATTAATTGATAACAAAATGCTTAAGTAATTGATGTAACTTGTAAACCAACCTCATAAATAACATCGTATGAGTTAAAAACAACAAAGACTTTTCTTCCTAGAGAAATAGAAAATACTGGCCCATACTTCTGTCCAAGTTTGACCAGTGATTTTGCAATATGTTGTTCCAAGAACGGAATATATCCAAGAAGAGGAAGACCAACTGGACCAGGAGGAAACTTAGGTGGTTTTGACATCCATTGATAGATTAGAAGGATTACCAGTAGCGATAGTATGATAGCTTGAATTTCAACACTGAGCCAGTCAAAATACATGTTTTAACGATCTGGAAGTAGAATATATATGAATAATCTGGAACTGTATTTCATATCCAGTCGAATTCGGTCATCCTAATATACTATTCCCAACTTCCAAGTTATAAAGTAGATCCTTACGAGATCAATGATCAAAACAACTGTACAACAAAATTATTTAAGAACATCCACATAAATCATACTATGGTTAGTTTATCTAAATGTAAGCGATATTGTAATCAACTCCATATTGCTACTTAATTTCTATCTTTTTCAATACCCTTCACATTTATATAAGCTTACATCCACTAATAATGTTGCTATACTGCTTAATCTATACTGTATATTGATATGAACATGCTTTCTAATGACTACATCACTATGCAAGTTGACTAATCAATCGTTTCCTGTACGATTTGTCAACACAGACACGCAAAACGGTGTTGTTAATCATAAGTTTTCGAAATTCTAAATATAACTAAAGTACTCTATTCGAACAACGTCGAAGTTCAATTTTCAACTATTAAGAACTATCTTCATTAAAATCACTACCGTTGTATCACAGATTAGCGTTAGATTGTAGATAAGGGCTTCCCAACGGGGTCCAGGTGGACCCCTTGGGTCATCAGTGCGATTACAGAGGTAAGTACAATAAATCGAAATAGGGATGTGCTATCCTTGTACACTTTTCATCAAATACTAAGTACACTAAGAATAAGTAGTTATATTAAGCAGCAAGTATTATAATTTGACAATCCCCAAAAAAATCCCGGCCAAATCAGCGCTTAGGGGTCCACGGCGATAAAAGGTTGGGAAGCCCTGCTGTAGATGATGTAAATGAATTAAAAATCACATCACATATTATGTCATTTCCCATACGCATGTAATAACGGATATAAGTTGTGTAGCGCTGTAACTCCTGGCACATTGATTTATATGAAAAGGGTTGTCAACGCATTAATCACTTCCAGCTAGACAGATCAATATAAATTTCAGACTGTATGAAAAATATATGAAATAATAATAATTCAAAAATTCACCTTACAATTACTTTTCCTCCAGTACGAATCTGAGGCAGTCGCATTCTCAGTGAAGATATTGCTCTCTTCGCACATTGAATTCCACTGTTTCGAGTATTTCTTTATTGCATATTTAACCTTGTGTCTTGTTCACTTCATCAATATAGGCCTTACCTATGAGAATTAAAAGCAACGAGCATGTTATTAACACTACAGGACAGCCATTTCAGTCAATAGTTGGTAGCACTTTTCTTTGTCTGTGATTTAGCCATGAAGCTTTGAAGACCCATCTTCCAGTCTTGCTTGATTTATCCCTCATGTAAAACAAAAATACATGTTTTACCTTACAAAATCAATTCTACACAATAATATGAAACACAAATATGCATTAGTAACATACCACTGCAAGACGTTCTTTATTCAATACATCACATTACTAGTGAGAAACGAATCGAAAGTATGGCCCATTAAAATATGGTTGTGAATTTTCAATATACAACTTCGTTCACAGGGACATATGGCTTGAGAATGATTTCTCTTCCCAATTATAAAATTTTCAATAGAAATTATCATCCATTAGTTTCGATTTTATTGAGAAATGAGGTAATATTTCTTTCTCTTAACACAAAGAAAACAAACCTGATTGAAATAATCACAATTAAATGGTCAGAACTTAGGTTCAATTGCGTAACAGACAGATATTATACCACATGAATTGGCAGTTCCAGAATGAAGGATGAAATGATAGACTAAGCAAATGAAGCAATGTTTTTTTGTGAAAAGAAAATTAAATGTTTATTTCAGGTCAGAAAAATGGGGGCAAAACATCTACACCCCTGGATCGAATCACATGAACAGCCATTGTTCCAAACAAATTCAAACAGTGGGAATAAAGAAAAATAAAAAAAGGTTAAATGGTACTGCTTGACAAATGTGCCATTTTTCTCTCTGTATATCACATTGTGTATAAATACTAGGTGGGGTTTCAGTTCAACTGGGTAAAACCGGTTACACCTGTTTACCCGGGTACACGAATATGTATGCATTCAGGGTGGTATTTCATGTCATTATTCATATCAATCCAAAATAGAGGTGGGCTAATCCAGTATAATCCACCTCTGTTAAACTGGACAAAATCTTATAGTGTAAGATAAAAATAAAAATAAATTTTTTATATATGCATTAGTGTTTTATAGTATTAGAATCTGGTTACATTCGTCTCATATAAATTAATGAAGTAATGATGCTTACATGACAATGGAACTGAAATTGTGGTGTATCATTATTTCAATGAGAAGTTTACTGTACTGTATGTGTGGTACAGTAATGCCCAACTTTATATTCCATTCATTAGCAAGGTTCATAGGGTTGAGTCATTTACTATGGATAAAGACATAAATATTATTTCACTTATTTTTGACCTTTCATTGTATTTTCATACTGTAAAAAATTTGAAATAACAGTATATGTACTCTGCATGTGGTACAAAAGGCAACATTCTATTAGACGCTCTCTATGTATACATGTTTCTATTTATGTTTCACAGGAACTTCATATTACATATATGAAATAGTCGATAAGAAGGTGCTTGACTGTCCTATTCACAGGTGGGAAGGGGTTTTAAAATGAGATGAAGAAAAACCTGAAAGGCTAAAGTTGGGAACGAAGAGATGTTATTGGACATAGTTAAAATGTAATAGGATAACCGAATTTGACTGGATATGGAAACCACCCATGAACATAATGGTCCACTGTACAAGCGGTCAGTTTGGGCACTATGTTTGTTATTGTCAGGGAGAAAGTGCCTATTCAGTGTCATATGTAACACTCCTATTCACCTCACTGTATCGAATTGTATTTGTTTCAGTTAAAGTCATGGTTTCAAGGAATCTAATCACGACGTTAATAGGGGAGTGGCTGTACTATGGTCGTTGATAAATTGAAATACATATTCCTCTATAATATATCTACAATATTTTCAAAATAAATAAAGGGTAATAGAATGTGGAATCACCACTCTATAGATACAGAATAGCAAAATGTAAAATGCGAAATTCTTGCAGTGCAAAATAGATAAGTTCATTTCCTTGCTCTTAGGATTTCCAGAAAGCAAATCCAAATTTTTAACTCGACGTATACGAGAAAATTCATGGTACAAACGGTACAGTGTTGTAATTTTAGGCCAAAGAGAATTTTCAGGAATTGCGATGTGCTACGGATAGGTTAAATTGGAACTTTCTTTCTGGAGCGCCTAGGGGAAACCCGAATACATAGAAGAGAATTGTAAGTATTCTTATATAGATAGGAAAATAAAATGTATACACTAGGTATAGAATGGTAATTTGTCAATAAAAATTATATCATACTTTAGCAATTATTAGTTAATAAAACTAATCGTTGTTCCATGATGGTATTGCTTCAAATATGATGGTAAATAGCGAATCTGTTAGACAGGATATTCCAGAAGTCATTTCCAACTTTTTTATAATAGGAAGTGCATGGATGCAATTAACTCAAGTACTACTATACATTAACTTTACATGAAGCTAATAAATTCAATACAGGGTGCAATATCAAAAACTATTAATTGCTAAATAGGTCCATTTCAACCAGTTTTCTATCATAAGTACGCAGTTTCATTGAATCTGGGACATATTTTTTTGCATCGGTGATCCAACCTTAGAAATATGGTAAAATATCATGCGGTCTTGTGGTTTGTACGTAAATGAATCCGGACAATAACCAAGTAATAGTCCATTATTTGAAAATTGAATTCGCACCTGTCAGTTACTTCACATAGTAAATGACGGTTCCATCAGGCAATTTTGAACAAACTTCATTCATTACTATGGTTATTATTTAGTATAGTGACTTAGAGAACTCTCACATATCTCAATCAACATGGAGAGATTTTTTCAAAACTATACAGTGTAGAAAAAAAAGGGGGGAAGGAACTGAAAAATTATGGTGTCTCAATTATGATTTGTACTATATTCTACCAGAAAACCAACATGAATTGCCATCACCACAACATTAGTAGATCGCAGTTTCGACAATGCATATAGAATGAAGTTAAACATGATGGATATTAATTGAATTCTTTTTCTCATTGAAATAGGAATTGCTATTTCTAAATGTAAACAGCAACAGGAACTTAAATATCAGATGTTAAAGAAGAAGGCACATAATATGTCAGGAAATACTTCGAGTTCAATGTCCCAAAAGTACAATGTGATAGTGAAAAGCGAAAGCTGGACTTTTGAGCATTAAGCTTTTGTTATACATGCCTTATGGTGAAACTCTCGCACCACAGCTTTACTATCGTCTGCATTGGCACAGTGTAAGTTTTTGAAGAATAAAATCTTCATGATGGTTCGAGGGAAACTGTTTGGTTGAGATTTTCATCAATTCGGTGGCCTATGGCATATTTCTGTGCGTCTTATTTCAAATCGGTCACCGCGGTGACAAGTTGAAGAATTTCGGTGCCAGGTCAAAGGTCGATCCTTCGCCAACAATAAATTAAGTTGAATTGGGGGCTTCTTTCTCTTTCCAAAAATACTGCTGTTTCAAAATCGCTGCCAATTTTGCATATTGATACAATAGAGTTCAAGGATAAAGAGTTTCTTCGAATGAATTGAATGTTTTTCAGCTTCTGGTAATATAAGTCAAGGAAGTAGAAAGAAAGGAAAATTTCGCAGAGGTCGTACCGGTACTTTAGTCGCTCCCCTCACAGAGAGAGATGTTTGCTTTAAGAACATTTGTGCAAGTCTGTGTATAGCAATTTGTGGTAATACAGCTCTAAGCAATCGGGCGTCTTATCGCACATTATAGTTCTGGATTGTTCCCTACGTGGAATCGTTCAGGCATTTGAAATTTCCTCAGCATATCCCCCACATTTCAACTTGTATTTTCTGCTTCTCCATTCGATCGTGGGATCCCAGAGTGCGGATGCAATCACATACGGAGTGACGGTTTCGCGAATGAACCAACCCACCAGAAAGTCTCGTTTGCTAATTTGCAAATGTCCGTTCTGAAAAAGATTGGATTATAAAAGTGTGAAGAAAACATTCGGATTTCGCTCAGGAAATTTTTCTCCTTATTCTTAAGTGAGATATAATAATACAGAGACTGTTACTCACGGGCGCCAACCTAAGCCCAGAAAAGTGTTTTAATAACCAAGACCTAGAAGCAAGTAAAATATAACATAATGAATAAACCTGAATTTCCACGAGAATTTGTTGGCGAAGTAACACCAAAAAATACCTCAACTATTCTGTAGTTTTCTCTTATGTCTAATGCTACCCTATGTTTGCAACATCTGTTTACCTTGGCAGTGATGGAAAATGCTTTGTGTGTGTTTTTAATCAATATAGGAAATATATATAATTAGTCTACAGGTAAATACCAATCATAGGTTCTGTGTACCAACTTGCAATTATATTTACATTACCTCAAGAGTACGAAAGAGCATGTAGTCCATGATGAACCATCCCAGTGTGTGATACAAGAATACAACCAACATGTTCCAGCTCAAAAAATGATAGCAAGACAATGCCAAAATAGTTCCAGACACGAAGCATTCAGAAAACGGTTCTAACACCACCGTGAACGGTATCATTGCTATTCGCAATTTTGTCCATCTGTAAAAGATAGATCTGGGTTAAAACAAAGTGAAAAATTGTGTGATATACAAATAGAAATCTTTTACAGTTAAAGCTTGTTAGCCTGAAGTTGAGGGAATGAGGCAAATCATTGCGAGTTAATCAAAATTTGGGCTTTCCGGACATCTATTTTAATAGGCATTTTGCGGAGCAATCACGGAACAAAGTACCTCGCACTACGTCAATAATTAATTATGCTCGGAAGCACTAGTTTTTTCCGTTTTATCCTGATTTATTGTTTATCCCACAGCTGAAACAGACCGAGTAAAATAATTTTAAATAATTATGTTTTTCACTTCCTTTTAAGGTTGCAGAAAATAACTTTACGAACGAGAATTTACTCCTGAAAAGTAGTGTAAAATTGAATTTGATGTTGGTCGGAACGACGCCTCTATAAACATATCTATATCACATGATGACCACATGTGAGCGTGAGACAGAAATTAGCAGATGCCCCGAGGGAGTGAAATTTTTAGGCATTTCAGAAATAGTTCAAAATAGACTGATCCGGCTAGCACAAATCACGTAATCGATTGTGCTAGTATGTTGCAATATTGATATACCGGAATTCTGCACTTGGAATGTTGTCAATACTGTTCAATATATCAGCGATCAGCCATGAATAATCTGTGTCAGCTATTTCTATGAATCCGTATTCATAGGGCAATATGGAAAATATCAGATTACTTGTGCATTCATTGCATCAGGATTCAATAGGAAGAACTATGAATAGACATCAGGGTAATTGTATAGGCATTCTTTCGATCCTTATGCTTTTTGCAAGCGATGCACCTTCCTATCGGGCCTCGTTTTCTATCCTTCCCACAGGGAATAATTTTATTAATAATTCAGTTTACGATCGTGTTAATGCAAGAAACCACGTTGACAACATTTCTATTCGCAATCAATATCATGAACCAGCCATGTTGCTACTCACAACATGTTAATGGCTTAATATCTTGGCTAAGCATTAGAGTGAATGTCCAATGTCCAATTTCAATCTGATACAGCTCATAGAACAACAGCTGAATATAGCAAGTGATCCAATAACCGAATTACATTTTCTATATTGCTGAAAGACTTCATCAGTCAGTAGTCGGTTGGGAAAATCATGTAATTCAACTTGACGAATGCACCAGAAAATTATGGATAAAAAATTACACTCGATATAATTACGGTACTCAAATACACAAAATAAATTGAACCATGATCAAGTTAGTCATATTCGCTCGCTATTCAACAGTTCTCTCCCATATGACGTACGAACATCACAAGGCAATTGTCACTTGTAAGATAATGACGATTGTGATCTCTCTCGAAGTGCTTTTGTTCACCATTCTACAAACACACAGTACAACTGTAGCAAACAAACATCATGGGAGAGGTAGGTAATATGAACTGTGCCTATATTCACGTCACATGAATGGTCGAGTGCTATTGTTCTCTGGATATATTACGAAATGAATGTTCGAGTCGAGCGGCGGAGAAAGTATTGCTGAATATCGTCATGGAAAATAAATAATATTTATCATGCGTCATGGCTGGTCAGATACTGAAAATAACAGATGGAAGAATGGAAAAAGGGGGATGGAGATTTGCTCCTCATGAAAACACACGATAACTACGGTCCTGGAGAATGGCTGTAAACACTATAGTTCATAAGAAGTCTTTTAAAGTTATTTCTATCTAGCTGGTAATCATAAGCTATTTTGATTTTTTCTGGAATCATGGAACCACGATGCCTACCAAGCATAGTAATAAACGTATCACGCGGCTATAAAATAGAGAGAATAGACGTGTTAAGTTTTTACAACAAAAAAGGCAAATTGCTCTTGACACCGTACTCAGAGCTTCATATACATTCCCTTCATATGCAACCATTCCCAGGGTTTAGTGACTGCCATAATGATTCCTCTTTGTATCAATTTGTGTCAATACCGAGGAGTAATAAAATTTCCATTGATCATTTATACATGCACTGCGCACATCCATCAAGTAAGATTCACCAGTTTTTAATGCGATAACCTCCGCGACCAAAAACACTTCCGAAACGAAGTACTTCCCGAACACACCCACTCATCACAAGGCATAAAGCACATAACAAACTGATAGGTATAAAAAGTCCGAAGCCATACAAAATTGCTAATGCAAAAACTGCATTTATCAAATGTTCAATACTAGATTATTGGAATATTGGAATGGGGTGGTAAAATGTACAAATCACTTGTGGTTGAAAATAAAATTCTATATATACCATCGCCACATCGCACCGACCACTGATATTTATGACCGGTAATAACGTCAACCGCAACCATCAGATATTTAATAAAGGAAGGGTATGTTTGGACTATATATTTATACAGGGTCTCTTAAAACAAAACTTGTCATATTAGATCGAATGATATTAAACACGAATTGAACTTTAGTAGCAGCAGAGAAAGAGATCCATCTGCAGCATTCAGCTGAAGAGTAATGAGATATTTCCGCTAACGATAATATTACAATTGAAACAACATTCTTGTGTTTGAAAGAAATCTGCCAATTGTGGTGATTAACAATATCTTCCCGACTTCGGTGCTGTAATTCCCTTGAATTTAAATTTATATTATGTAAGAACTCAAATCTACACTAACCCCTTGTAGTCACTGGGTTAACGAGATTAGTTCAAATCGTTTTACCTTAGCGACGGCGCGTTACATAATAGATTGACGATCGATTCTGCTATAAAAATATCGTCTCTACAAGAGAATTTGCTGATTTTAGGGCTCAAATTACTGAACGAACGCTAGAAATCCTTGGGTAGGATATCATGATAACAAAATAAACAAGGAACGACGAAAAAGCTATAGACAAAAGCAGAGTGATGTATCTTATTGAATTTTCAGGCGTACGTGACAAGGCACACACAAGGAATGCTCGAAACAAATTCCTCAGGATGATGGTTAGTTTCATTTACAGCTTCGAGTTCAATGAGCGTTACGAGTTGTGGAAAAATGTGTGCATATAAACACAATATATTGCTTCAGGGTGGTGCAACATTCATCATCAACATTCTCATAAACAGTACTCAACATTCTCATACGACACACCCTGTTTTAACTATAACAATTCAATGTTATGGTTTGCAAAGAATAAGAAAATGCTTTGCACCACGTGTCCCATAACTATCCCTTTTCCGTAATAGAGATAATAGATATTTCACACAACTTGTAATTCAAAGCAACCGTAACAAAGTTCCAACTTCTCAAAGCGTTTATGCCCTTTTCAAAACCGTTGTCATAAGAACAAGACATGGGAAAGGGTGACCTACATTCTGACCGACCTTTAGAACACAAAGGGGTGGTCTACATTCATCCACAGCGCTGAATGACTTTACTACAATACTTATTGTTATTTGAAAAACCAGTGAAGAGAAAAGATTCACTAACACTTGCTTCAAGCGGATTGAGTTTGCTCTCAATTGGAAAAGCCAATAATTTTGTACTCATCCTTTTTATAGGTTTATTGAACATTTAATAGCGATCTCTCGCTATAACAACTTTTTGCCAAGTCACTACCAGTTTATTTTCACTGCGGTTTCGTAGAAGTGTTTTGAAGCGTATTAAGTGATCTATTGTTGTTGAAGGATCACATTTGTGGTGTTGAAATGATTGCTGTTGTGCTTTGTATGAAGTACCAGTTATCTCATAGTTTATAGAGCGCGTGCGAAGAGGTTAAAAGCGCACAAGATTTCTGTCGTAAACGCTAAATGTATTGTATGAACATACATACAGCTTGTGGCTGGTGGTTACTTTCAGCGGAACAGAGAATGTCAAATCATAGTGTGTTCAATGAACACACAAACACACACACATGTATTAACTCCATGACATCATCCTTGCCATTGCTGTGACAACATAGATATAACACACAAATGACAGGAGCCAGAAATTTCTTATTTTCTCGCTGAACATAGTGTTTAACATAGTGGGAAGTATTACTTTCAATTCAATTCAAACACTTCGGGATTTTCCAGAATACATGCATAGAAGGCCAACACTTATCATTTGGCAGTAAACCACTAACTGTACCAACCTACTACTGCCAGCTAAGAAGAGTTATAGCATGGCATAGGTATCGATACGGAAGCATAGATATAGCAACTACATTTTTTTTACCTTGACATTCGCTGTAGAAAAGTTCTTATACTGTAATTTCCGGAATTTTGAAGCGCAGGGTATGATGCAAGAGTACATTTCCATCCACTGTAAGAATAAACCAATGGTGAGTAAAAATACCGGTAGTCTCACTTTTGTCACGATTATAATTGGATTGTATAATCGTGAATATTAACTTGTACAAAACAGTCCAAAAATATCATATCTCTTTCAATTCAGGTTATGAACTTTCAAAAATAAGTAGTCATATCTTATTATTCATGGTTTGAGTCAATAACCCATTACAAATTACAAAGCTTTGTGTTACTAACAAGCATTAATGATAAATCATACCGATAGTTTCCCATTCAAGTTAATTCAATTTTTGGTTTAAGTGAAATAACATTACAAATGAGTAAGTAAAATTAAAACATAGTATTTCAAATCATAAGATATAAAGAAATGACAAATATACATCAGGCATTTATGTGATGACGTCAGTACATTGAACACATACTTGTCAGAAAGGACTTTAGCCATGAAATAATCTTCTGCAATGTAATGAGAGAGCGTTGCGAGACCACCAGTCGCCTTCTCGAATATGTCACGCCTCAGCAGAGTCGACATTCCGGTCATGCATACGAATCCGAATACGTAAGCGCTGAGGTAAATTCTTGCATGCTGAGTGGCGAAAAATATCTGGGAGTGGAGGAAATCAAGTATCATGTATTAGGAATGTTACTCTCACATACGTGTCTAAAAATACACTGAAAATTTTCCCATGTGTTTATATACTGAAATCGTCAAGCCATGACCCAAACATGGTAAAGGTTCGCCAACTGTATTCATCATAAAGTTTACTAAGCATGCCCATTTTTAGAGCTCTATGTTAAAATAGGTGGCTGTGAAGAAGTAAACACCATAGATGAAGATAAATTTGGGAATGTTTTGATAGATTTCAACTACCTTTTCCACCGTGCTTGAAAAACCTTTTCGATTTGACGTGTACGGCACCGCATGAACCAGTGCGACTTTATCTGTCATTTTATGTACAAGGTCTCGCAGAGTTAGCGGCATTACTCTTATACCGGCGTCGCAGATCCAAAATAAATTATATTTCATCACTTCGTATCCTGGCATGAGATTATTCACCTTGGGATTCGCGCCAACTTTTTTCCCTCCTGAAAAAAAAGACATTTAATGCTTTGAGTCTCATAAAGGTAGCATAGTACAAGGCATAACAGTATGTGTGAAAGGTACTGTTCAAAAATCCATAAATAATCCATAGCCCTTCTGTAGTAAACATTGCATTTAAAGAACATCAATTACAACTGTATTAGATACATGGCACATAGCATCTGTCAGATATCAGGATTATTTCATGAGTTCACTTGTTTCGAGTAGCGCTTTATATATGGTCATTTACATTTTGAAGGCATATTCACAGAAGTGATTATAGTCCTGTGATTAATTTAGCCCGTATTATCCTCCATAAGTGTGCTATGAACAACGCACTCCACTGAATCATCAATTCGCTTATCGTATTATATTAAAAAACGACCTGTCAATATTTATATTGCCGGAATAGCTTTGTTTGAATTCAATCGACATCAGCAGTGATGGAAAGGGTGACAGATTGATCCTGTCTAAAATAACATGATACTCGGAAACCCTGACTGGTACACATGGGATAAATCTTGATAAAACCGGAAAAATCCGGATAAATCATGTCCCGGAATTGCAGCTCGCATAAGAATATATATCAATACTAGGTGCTTCCCGGAATAATTAGCGTCATATTACGATGGCAATGTGCCAAAAAAAAGGGAAAAAATATATATACCGCATTTTATCTGCGCCGGGATGTTGGGATGTTTTTTCATGACGCGATTACATATCTCGATGGCTGGATCGTCTGCATCTTGGATGCAAAAAATAATCTCGTACTGCAAAAAAAGAGATAAGATAAGACCACTGAAAACAGGAAAACTGCTGATATTTTAATAAACCTTCTGGTATGTATTGTACGATGCTGCTTGCCTAGTTCCAGCCTGTCTATTAGCCCAGCTGGATTGAATTAGCCCAATCTGATAGCTTCTTGTGATTACACAAGGGCAATTGTGAAGCCATAGATCATAAACTCTTCATAAGCTCTATTATGGAGTCGAATTTTAAAAAAGTACCGTACTCAATTCAACCCTCAAAATGGATAAGTACCGTAGTTGAAAATTACTAACTGAAATGCCAGTGTAACAAGTGATGATAATGTGTTTCTTGAATTGTGATTAAATTTTGTCAGATTTCTTATGTTAGAACACGGTTGAATAAAAAAGTTTGGGAAAACCCTGTGTTAGCCAACTGCTGTTGCTTGTTCGAGCAGCAATAAGGAAATACCAAGTTACTGCAGATGGTGGATGTCTGAATGAGTAATACCGACAGGGAAGTCTTCGAAACAGCTTTTGAAGAGAGCAGTTATATTAGGCAACTGCTATAATCTGTATTTTATAATTACAAAACCATAAAATTTAACACAACTTATTACTTGAAATACTACTTTGTTGTTTTGTGTAATTACCAACTACGAGAATGTATGCCAGCTATTGTGACATCAGGTACTATTTTCAAAGGAAGTTGTGTAACAATAGAATGCAAGAGATCATATTGCAGCAATATACAATGCACATAATCTTAGCGAATTACCGCAATGAGTACAATGAATCACACTGTAATAATGTAATAAGATTGTACCTCTGGATAATCAATTTCGAAAAACGTTTCTAAATTTTCTTCCAAGTTGGGATCGGCACCTTTTAACGGTTTCAACACCGAAACGCCTTCAAGTTCTGCCTTCATAAGTTCAGGAGGCTTCTTATTCATGTAGATTTTCCTGCAAAAGGAATTAAACTGGTTACAAAAAGCTCATTCGATCAAAACTGAAACTCCATGACGGCATGGAAACAAGTGGTTAATTTTAGCAAGAATAACAACGCCCCTTTTTTTTGTAACCTTTGAGAGCTCCTCCACACAATGTGATGTTTGTTATTATTGTAGTGTTACTTGATTGTACCATGCATCATTTATTGTGTGGTATTTTGCAGAAACATGACAGTAGTGACAAATCAATGTGAAATTCAGCTCTCTATCTGTCTGCCAACATTACAGTGAATCAAATTTAACAAACGCAGAGTTTCAGTGAATTTTGAATTTATTCCAGTACTCTATTAATCTCATAGATTTTGATGAGAATTTTCATCATTCAAATGCTGGGAACCCGCTGATGTATATATATGCATGACGTCGTACTCAGTAAACAATAAGTACATGAAACACACTTCGAATGAATTGGCGGCGGAAGTTAATCATTGACGCTAAAGTTAAACAAATAGTATAATTAACCTTTTGAGTACAGCCGATCAGTTATAACACAAATTTAATAATTGGGTATCCGTAACCACTATATGATGTTTCAGGTTTATGCTAGCTGGATTAAAAATCATTTAAATAGATTTTGTGACATTGAAACACAGCAGCAACCTGTTGGACCAGATTAAAGTCTCTCATGTTGCTCAATTTACTTCTTGCGTAGACTTTGGGCTAAATACAACTTGCCTTAGCATGTTGGGACACATGCATACTATTAAAAGATCTCTTTTATTTGATCAAGCGTTACCAATAATTTTATCCTTTTCATCATCATCAAAGAACTTGATATTACTGTATTGTGACATCGTATACGGTGAACTATCGAACGCTCGGTCGCTAGTCAGTCATGTACCTCTATTTTATTAGGTCAATAAAACTTGTTCTTTACTGAAATTACACCTTTCTTTCTCCCATTTCTACTTTATTCAGAATACTAACGCTATAACCAATGCATATATGTTTTAATGAGTTTTGTAAGGTGCAATGGTTATTTAAAGAGTAATGATCAAATATCTAAAGGATGAAGGTAACTGTAAAAGGTATAGGTGAGACCGAAGGTGAGACCAAAGACCAAAGTACCAAATCCATTTGCATTTGTAATATTGCAGAAAAATTTTGAGCCGCTCAACATATTTAGTTCTACATTTGATAAAAGATACTCACGCATAAGTTAATGACACAAAATGAAAAATATAGAGAACTGCATTCAAGACTATCCCGAATGCTGCAAGCCCTTCCACCAGATAGAGCATTGAAATGTAGAACCAAGACATGGTGGCGGCTGCTGCTACCAAATAAATTCCCTAAGCTATGATCAAGTAATCCTGGGAGAAAAAAAGAACAACAAAACTGCAGATGAAGTGCATAAACTAATTATAACAGTAGGGAAAAGATTGATACCTTATTACTGTCATAATTATTTTGGAACTCACGCATGAATTATGTATTACAACGTTTTACAAAATCAATATAATTCAACACTGTACGATCCAATGATAAAGGAAATAGTGCAGAAGCAACATTGAGCTAGCAGTATTGTTAGGGTCTTACACAGGTAGGTTTTATGGTTAAACGGATGTGAATTTAAAATGCAAACAACATCTTAACTGAGTAGGGTTATAACTTCAATACAATAAAGATAGAAATATAGTTTTCTGGTAGATCTATTTCATTTTTGTTGCCTCATATAATCGCGGGCATCTTATATTTGCAGACATCTCAATTCTTTAATAAATATATATATTCAAAACCCTAGCTACTGGGTTCAAACAAACCCACTGAACATTCAGTAAACATCGGATGAGCATTGATTGCCTGCAGACTGATTAAAACTGCAGATCAAATAATGCAGAATAAATTATTATACATGAATGTTGTACCATGTTGTATAAACCCCTCAGGGCATCACCTAGTCAAAACAATTGCATACCTTTAGTCTGCAGCATTAGCACTTATTTCTTTACAAAGATTTATTGGTTTGGCATACGGTCATTAAATAGAGATCAAACAATTAAGTAGCTGTTCTGGCGGAAATGCTCACGTGAAATATTATCCAAGAAGCTTGAATAGCATTACCACAGAGGTGACAAAATTCTTCTACCTACCCTTTTAGTTTACCTATATGACGAAATACAATGAATATGAGTATTTTGTCACCTCTGTCACCTATCAGATAACTCACACAAATCACTGATTCATTTATTTAGGTTATCTGATATGTTTTAAAAGAAATTGAGAACTAGATTTTGTACTAGTTTAGTAGTGTGGCCGCTTTGAAAACCTGGTTACATTTAGTTATGTCTGGGTGGCTTAGGGGAGGTTTGATTGGGTTGGGGGTAGGATCAGTGATCCCGACCCTAACCTTCAGGAAACCTTTCCTAACATAACCAGATTTTCAGGGGAGACCACTTTCACACTAGTCTAGAACTTGACTAAATCTATTAGTGACTGGTATTAATATAAAGATCGTACTGTAGCAAAGAAGAGTAAGGGTCTGGATCTATGATAAGCCTTTTATTGTATCCTGGGTAATTAGATTGACAAGTAGGGCATGTCTCATAAACAAGATTATATGTCCAAAAGAAACGGGAGATTTATATTCCATAGCTGTCTGAAAATTCAATTCTCACTGACTTAACATAAGTACATTACCTATACCATGACATCTATATGATCATAGTTGGAATACAGGGAAGAGCATTGAGATACAAAAGGAAATGAACAACCATGTTTCAAACTTGCTTCAAATCTGCCTGTATGCAGCACTTTAAGCTGTTTATATATAATAAGCTGCAAAAAAGACTGACACGAAGCAATTATAAGAATAAGAGAAAAAATGTACCGGGTTCTTGGTAATGCAGTGATTCAAAAACATCGAGTAACATGGTTTGAGGAATGATTACATCAGCACCCAGAAGTAAGGGATAGAAAAAGCACAGACCCACTAATTATTCTTAGATGATAGTGATATAATTTTTTTTCATTTCAGAGCGTACAGGTGACGTATAATTGTTTGGGAACAAACAAAACTACAAACTCCGGGTATAACATAATGGCTGCAATATACCAGCTGCTGGTTCACACAATGGTAAACTCATTTATATCTAAGAATTGCAACATCATTTCGATACAAGGGTTCTTGGTTGAAAGAGACCGTAATATTATTATCAGGTAATACTGCATAGACGGCAGATTAAATGAATTATTCAGCGCAGATACTCAACTGAGCTAAAGGATAAACTACGAATGACTTTTATAAACCACTCATAAATATGAGTATATAAATATCCCAAGTATTTTTTTATAACGCATCACTTCCTCTTGCTATTTGAACAGAATACTTCGTAAAATGAACCGTGGACGTTATCGGCCTATCTGCCAACTACTGTAAGCTTCATTTTGATCAGATTGGATTGGAGTAACATTTATTTAAAATACTTTTAATGCAAAAGCAACCACCCATCCGGTTGCCCCTAACGCTAACTAAACTGAAATCCGATCTCGAATGGGTACTTACGTAGTGAAAACAACTCGAGCGTAACGATCACAAGATGGCGCTAGATCATGAACATACACATGACTTACCAGGCACTTGTTAACCTGCTACGCACTAATGGAAAACCAAACGATTTCCGGATTTTCCACACGTCTGGTTTACCATACGTCCCACCCAAAATCCGTTAATCCGATCGCCAGCAGGTTGATATTAATTTTTTAATCAAAAATCCCGCCGGATCAACAGATTAACACGAAATAATCAGCGCATCTTTCGAGTGGTCAATGGGCGGGATTACAACTGTGATTAGGGGGTTAAATTGTTTGAAATCTTAACATCACGCGCTACCGGCGTGTGGTGATGATGTCATCGCCATTTGTAATGGCGCTGATTAATGCAGTATTGTACACATATAAGATTATTCTTTATACTTTAATAAATATATAACAACACGTGATAAAGGACATGTAACTACTCCACACTTGCAAATGACGTAAAACGAACATCACACTTCGAACTTTTTGTTTCAAAGCAGCTTGTAAGTGTTGGAGTGGTGTTATTTTTCATTACATAAACTCTTACTTTAGTATTAATGAGCTGACAATAAAGTACGTATCACGCCAGTATGTTTTCCGTATAATTAATTATTAACAGCCAAGTACTGACAACTAGCACATACTATTCAATGGAAAAGATCCCACTAAATAAATATTTCAATCAGGAAAAGAAAGCAAGAGAAGAAAATCCAGCAATCACCGGTAATTTACTTGAAAGCCACGGAACCACGCAGTTTAGTAACCCTGTTAATAAATAGTATAGGAAACGTAGGGATTACATTTGTAGTGTGTCTCATCTGTCGGTAATATCGTTATTGAAGTTGATCTTTGAAGTAAATATTACATTATAAAGTATAATTCAACTCGCGTACCCGTAGCCGCTGAGAAATACTATTTCCTAATACCCACTATGCGCGGCTATTCCAATTTAACGTTCGGAGGCAGCGAGTTAATGTTAGTCCGTTCGTCGGTGAAATGAGTAGAGACACGCCCATTACCTTTACCTTTGGCCTACTTACGAGAAGGTAGACGCCGCAATTGATGTTGTCTAATGGCCGTGAAAATACAGTATAATGGGAACTCGTGAATGACTGTTTCCTGATCACTTCACTTAAGGTAAATTACAGTAAAAAATGATCTACAGGATTGAGCTCGAAGGAATTTAGTTATTTAAACTAAGGTAATGAAACCAAATATGATGTGAAGCCTTAGTGGATCGCGACACAGGTCGTGGGGGAAAGTTCGAGAGCTCGAACAGTCCAGGCAACTTTACGGTATACTATTTCACATTCACTCTGGAAATTACTGTATACAAATTATGTAGGGAATCCATGTTGAAACATTTAAACAAAAGAATCCAGAACGCCAATCAATATACCTGAAGTAAAATATCTGAACCTAAGTTGTGTTTTAAAAATCACAACAATCTCACGAACGTGACGTGGCTACCCACAACATTCGCTCAATCAAAAGGTTTCTACCCATGCATTTGACTGTTCTAATAAAAATATAACCGAGATCCAGGAGTGAAAATTATGAACGTCCATAAACTCACAAAATATTATTACACTGGCCAATTCTCCTGTTGGGCGTGTACGGTGATGAAAGATGATTTGGAAAAACGAATGTCAATATACCTCCAATGTCAATAGCTCAACCATATCTCTAAATTTCCATTCACTTGTAGGACCCGTAGAATATGACTGATTTCAGTCAATTTACAGAATTGTTTCTAGTTTGTTAACGATGCACCACAATCAACAACTACAAACCAGCGAAATGTGGTAAAATCAGCAGCCACGCAGATTCGCCTACAGCGCAGAACAATATCCTGAACAACAATTTTCTGAACAATGCACATCTGATGAAGCAACAAATAGGATAAAGTAGAGTAGGCTGACATTTGAGTAAAGTAATATTTTCTGTAATTATTTCATTAGTAACGATGTCGCCAATTCTGTTTTGAATAGTTAACGCAGTGTCGATAAATTTAGTTTATTATTGTTGTTATTGTACAAACTCAAAGCAGTCCTCAAGAATATCTGTAACTTGTCATATTCTGATATAATATACAATGCCTCAATTAATTCTGTTTCGATCGGTAACGTACAAAGATCAATCTTTAAAGGCCTTATACCAATAGAGAAAAGTGGGCATAATCTATTATGAATAGGTAAAATATTTCCTCATTTACACTTCCTGCATACAGAATGCATTGATACTATTGTCATAGGGTGAACACCGATTAGAACGTAAAGCGGCTTAAAACGCAAGTATGAGTCAACCGGATATTACGGTAGAAGTAACAAACAAACTGATATTTTCATGGTATATTTACATTATAATTTGGACCCGAACGGTAGTTTATCGTGGATAGAATTTAGCTGGATCAAAAGTTAGGTACAGTTTTTAGTATATAAGCGGAAACCGATGGTATTGATCGAGTGAAAAACTGAAATAAGGATTACTGTCATCGGTAGAATACCTCACCCAATTTTGCGATCATCGCTCAAAATAAAGACCGATGTCAAACCCGTAATTGCTTGCAGTAATGAGATCGTTTACGGAAAAAATTAAATACTACGCCAACTAGCGGAGATCTTTAAACGATGTACACAATATATACCATTTTTGGCTCATTACACGGAGTACAAAATGCTAAATCAGATAGTCCTATGACATCATCCGAGGGAACCTTCGTGGGAAATTTCTGCTTTCCGTTTCACACCAACACACGGAAATTCGTTATTTATTAGATACTAGCTATACGTACTTAATTTCAAGCGCAATCCGTTAGACCTGAAGAGGATACTGGTAAATAGCTGGCCTTAATTAGTTCAATAAAAATCAAAAATTTGTACCCATTCACAATTCATCTATATTCTATATTCTATATGAAACAATGCCTTTCCGCTTATTCACAATTTTATCTATAACACTGTCTGCACAAAATAATACTATCTCGCCTGCTATTGTATTGTGTCTTTAATATAGTTAATGCAGAGAAGGGTTTCGATACTGTATACGACCAAGAAAGAACCGTAAAAACTTTTGTATAGAATAATGAAGAAATAACCAGAGTAATCCCGAATTATCATGCTGACACATAACACCTGCACCGAAAACAAAGGTGAACTAGGCGATAATTAGTTGATTTGTCATCAAACCACCGTGTAACAATATTTCTATTTATCACTTACCTCCCAGTAATCAAGAAAAACAATGAGCTTCGAGATTAACCAATTTTCAATTTACAAACGAATAGGGGAACGGAACTCATAGGAAGTGATATACGAGCTTTTCCGTTACACACTAATTCAGTTTAAGGCATACGCGGTACTAGTACACTTAAGCATCATTATCACAGGATCGTATTATTGCTTCGTTTATTGCTGATACCCAATTATAATGTAAGCAAGGTACCCAATTTTTTAGAAGAACCCTTGTACAAGTATTCCTTGTACTAACAGGTTTTCTGATTCCAGAAATATATTGCACTACCGCTGATAGCAACAACATATGTGCACTTTAATCCTTCACGCAACATCGGAAATGCTAACATTATGTCTAATTCTTCATTATCTATGCGCGTGCGTGAACGTATAAAAGATGCTATAGATTGGTATCTAATAGTTAATCAACATTGGTATCTCATAATGGATAATAAATGGTTAGGAAAAACGCAACGTTAGTCTGTTCTATATCACTTACTCGACTATGCACTGAAAACTACTTATAACAACAGCAAACATAATACTAACTGTCTGGTATCTAACTTAATACGATGAACCACTCAACAACTCGTTCAAACTATAATGTATCTGCCGCTACCTGCACTACTCGAATGAATCATTGCCGCTGTGAACTCAATTCCCCCACCTAGCGATTCTAGGTTCGAAATTCTAAGTACTAAAACTGCGTAAGTATTACTGCAAAGTATTCAAATAGATTTTTTGTTGCTTGAATAATCACAAATTATTTAGAAAGTACAATATTAATAAAGAATATTTTCAAAGAACGAGTAAATATAGAAATTAAACAGGAACTTGTTTACGCGAGAAAAGCGTCGCGTCTAAATAGTTGATGATTGTCGCAGAAATTCGCACGATAAGGAAACGTAGACACGTCATCACAATGGTACGTCACAATGATAAACATTTGGCAGTATTCAAAATTCAAAAACAACCACAACAACAACATTGATTAATTTGAGAAAATATTATTGTTATACTAATCATGGAGGTTTTATTGATCTTCGAGCTTATATGTAAATCTACGAAAAGTCTGGAATGTGCAAACTAAGTAGAGTAGCCCGAATCAATTTTTCGAAAAGATGGAGGACAAACATGAAATCATATGTTAGTATCTATATTTTGAAATGCATTATATCATTGCGCAAATCGTATAAAATGAGTATTTCCTTCTGTGTAGACAGTTGCTCCATTGTTGGGTATTTTTGATTGTCACAGTACAAGTGCACACGATCGAAAATTAATTGCTTTTCTTATTTCCAAGGTCACGAATAGTTGGTGTAAGAATTAAGTATTATAGATTGGAGCGATTTATGTAAGTTCTTCATAGTTAGACTCCCTAAAGAGGGCAAATAAAGTCCGGCTCGGGTTTGTGCTTGCTGGAGGACAGAATGTCCAAGAGCCAGTCGTTTAATAACGATGAAAACTGAGCCTTAATATACAGCGCAGTACTTCAGCAAGGCAATACTGGGATCCTGCCTGGTCACCGTAGGATTAACTTAACCAAGTAACTCTCCTTTTCATTGGTGGACCACGACAGACTGACTAGTTGTCAAAGTCCAACATTGTGGTTAATGACTTTAAACTTGGACAGCGCAAAAACTAGAAATGCGAAGTAGTTGAATTAATATTCTCGTTGCTGTTAATTGACGTCACCGATTCCACGCTTGGCTCTGTTAGTATTCTGTCTAATTCTTGGATGTAGCTTAATGCCATCTGCAAGGTTTCATATTTTGAGAGTTTCCTAATGAAAAACAAATTAATGAATAAATTACAGTTTATGTGCTAGTAAACAGTGAGTACCTATGTACTTGAATCTTATTAGTCTTATGGGGTCTTAAAGCTGAATTTAATAATTGATGTCATCAATTGGATTCACTTCATTTGAGATCCATCTAATTTATAGCGGGTGGATTGGAACACAACTTAGCAGTATAAAGATTCAAAGACTTGCTATGGCGAGTATTCATCGGTCACTGTCTTTATTAGACTTTTTAAAATCATTTGTTAAATAAGAAAATAATTATTTACCTGGTTTTACTAATGGCTGGAATAACTCGACGCAGTTTATCAAATGCTACATTCAGTCCTTGCATTCTTCGTCTCTCTCTTGCATTGGCTGCCTGCCTACGTTTTTTGGTCGTACAAGGACTAGCTTCACGTTGTCGTTTGGATCCCTAAAGCAGGCATATTATTATTATACAGAATACGGAAGAGTAATAGATACATTTTAGTATAAGTCGTAATAGAGAAATATATAGGGTATATTTAAAACTTTTATACAACGTCTCAAAATCCAATATTAAACGGCAATAAAATTCCTCACCGTTTTATAATCACTTCCTGAAAAGAGATTTATTGAACCATCAGGATCGATAACGTTCTCTTCGTCCATCAACTGGTCTTCGTTCATTTGAAGAAAAGGATTCCATGAGATCGTTTCAGGACCGGTCTCCAGATAATGAACCTCGGAAAAATCGGAGTACTGCGCCGGATAAAAGTTCGATGGAACGTTGGAGAAATTTTTCAACTGAAGAGGAATCATCTCGCATCCGTTTCCGGGATTATGAGAGAGTAAGGAACCGTGATGTGTCGGAGGCGAATTTTCGAATGCTGTCTCCCTCTCCGCGTCTTCTTCACCGATACTTTTTATTACCGTTCTTCCTGCTAATCAATTGAAAAATGAATAAATTCCAAATACTTTTACTTATGACGTCAGGGGGATATATAGATATTTTTAGAAACTTACCCGAATTTGAAAGACCAACTATTGAATTTCTCGTGAAAGGAAACTCATTCACTTCTGTTTTAACTGATGCAAGTTTATGATTCAATTCAGACACAGTTTGAGTGTTGCATGGATCTTGATGGAACCAGGAAAGCGGTGGTAACACTGTTGTGGCATTTTCTAACGATGATGATGAAACATCTGTAGATGAGGCAGAAAATGAAGGTGATTGCTGATCGATGTAACTCGTCGTTTCGTCACTGCTGCTGTCACTGTTGCTGCTCGGAGTTACGTTCACGTTTCTGACGTCATGCCAAAACAATTCGTCCATGGTGACCGATTGATTAACTGATGCTGTTTCAACCATACTGTCTTTGAATCAACTCAATGTTGTTTATATTTATTGTTAAATTCTGTCGAAAGATTATTACAAAAATTCTGATTAAATTTTGGGTTCTACTTATTTACTTTTACGAAAAGCGGATTTTTTTTACTTAGTAAACTAGTTCTTTTTCTTGAGTATTTATCAGAAATTATTCCTATTCTCAGATATATAATAACAGTTGTCTATTTAATACTCAACAGCATCCCAGAACTTCTGCTCTGTCCACCCTAAACCCAGCCTCGCATTTAAGGCTAGAAGAAGATCCCGAGACATGAACATATTTGACAGAGACTATGAACAGCAACTGCTGACCAGTCGACTGGCAACAAACTTTAGACTGTAATAAGAACCTGAAGCAAATTCAGCAATATCCACAGATAATACCAAGGTACAAAATTACCCGGCATTATGTGGCTTCTGCCAAACAGAGACTCCCTCGCTATCAATGCAGCAGTCATCTGCTGATCCACTCTAGTTATGATACCAATTACCTCGTTAGGTTCCGTTTTTATACGAATACACGGCAATTACAAGATTATTTATTTCCACACCGCTGCAATACCTTGTTAGAGAACGTGCGGCTGCAAGGCAGAAGCAGTGGCGAGTGGTGAATTATTAATTACCGTAAATGATATCGCCCGTTTTATTGTCTATTAATGTTCCGTAATGAGATTACGCGAATAATCTATGTTCCATACAAATCAGGAAGTCAATGATCAAAAAACATTTGAAATCCGACTCACTTCCGATATCGTGTAATGCGGATTCTATTGGGCGGAACATATGAGCGTGAAACAGACTTTCCTGGTAAAGAATAATCGAAGTACTGTATTATAACCTCTTCCTCTAGGGGAGTTTACGATTCTTTTTGCAGCGAGTTTTTTTCGTTTTATACGTTAAGTTCGTTTTCGATATATGCGCTAAGTCAGCTTGACAAAATAACAGGGTTAAGCAAGGGATTGCCTATTTCATTGTAATTCACAGCAAAGTCTTATGCTTACCTCCCTTAAACTATAGGATTGGAAAGCATTTTTGGGGAGAGGTTATCGATAAAGGTGTAAAGGTATTCTATCTTTAGATGCGCGGTTATTTTTCTATTGCCTTGACAACACTGCATTTACGATACTAACGCGACGAACGTATTCCGGGTAGTAGTAAATCTAGTTCTGGCGTCCTAACTGTTTAATTTCGAGATGAAATCACTATTGAAATACATGAGCTGCTTTCTATTCTTGCTGACGATGATTCTATATCACGATGAGATTGACTCGGGATTCGCTCAAGTCAAAAACAGGAGTTACCTCTACTGTTAAACTACATATTCCTTCATCTCTATTCATGGTATCAATATCTCAATCTACATCGGACCATTCCAGTACCAGATTATTTACCAGACTATAGAATTGGCAGACTGGGGCCTAGGGCCTCAAAATCCAGGGGCTTCCAATCAAGGTCAATAGTATTTCTGACATTGTCATGGGCCTTCTTCATCCTAGCCTAGGGCATCAAGTTATATTTAACCTATCTATCATAATGGTTTGAATATTTATAGAATTAGTTTGAAATCTGAAACAGTTTTATACCTTGTTAGCCTGTTGCTCCTGTCATTAACAGATATGTACTTTGACTTAGCGTAATGCCTCATCATTCGCGCCTTACAATCATCCCAATACGTATTAGCACAAAACTAACGCAGAGTAAACAATAACAGATGAAAACTCTAAATTCAAAAGTGAAATTTGCTAAACTGAAACTGATCCCCATACACATACACCCTTACTCCCCCCCGGTCCCGACAAGACGGTAGACCCAGTCAACTGAAGACAAAATAGCCACAGCCAACTCATCTTATTGCTAGTCGTGACGTCACGAAGGTTTTTAAATCGAATCCACCAATGGGAAACGAAGTTGACAAAATTCAAATGCAGTGAAGAGAGCGTTATAAAAGTCGTCAAAAGTGCAGATGCCTATAGAGATGACGCATTTAATTTTAATGAATTCTGTCTTTTTCAACTCGAGTTATTTTCTAAGAGAGAGAGATAGGGAGTGCTTCAGTACTTCTGCTGCTGCATAATAAATGAATTCGAGCTGAGTAATAATTGCCGGTCTACTTCCTTGTGCGAGCTAAATATTTTCAGGACAAGGTTCATCCTGATCAATCGCAGTTAAAGTCGGAAGACGATGAGGCGCAATAATGAATATTTCAGTGCGTTTTCCAAACTGATCCGAATATTCCCAGGCGGAATTTTGTACACAACTCACACGGGCGGTAGAAAATTTGAGTGCCAAAATAATATGCGCATTTTTAGTTGTTTCCCACGATAAGGATATTTTATATTTGGATTCTGGAATAGTATACACACTAATTATGCGCCATGAAGCTGATGAATATGTGGGGTTGAGACCGACGCTGGTAATTACTTTTGATGAACCATATTAAATATATTCCTGTAATAACATTTCACATGTTTATGGATTAATATCAACAGAAAAGATATCATTAATTTAATAGTATTTATGCAACCTGGAACCTGGATGAAGTAACTAGCATTTAACCAATGGACCGTAATTTTACCATGCCCAGCATGAACAAACAAATGTACAAAAATATCTCCAATATGATGAAAACCGCTCCAATGGAATTAAAATACATGCATTTAGAGAAAAGATATATGCCAATATTTATGGTAAACTTATCTATAATTTATAACTTATACATATATCACTTATTATAGAAAATGATAATGCATTACAGAGTTATTATTACTATGTGTATTTATATTGATATGTAATTGTTATATATAAATAACCCATATATTCGTATGGCTTAGAATTAAGGGAATCGTTTCAGCTTGGGGGCTCCTAAATATTTGATGAATTCGGACATGTATAGGCTGTTGTAGTTATTATCCATATTTCTTGAATAATGATCTATATTCATCTAGAAAAAATAGGGATAATAACAAGGGACAATTTTGCGGTTATAAATTCGAGTAGAAATTCTACAAAGTTTCAGGGAAAAAAATATCTAAAACGAGTCTTGTACAGTGGACGCCACACCTCATGATGATCAAGGATAATGTTATCAATCGTTATCAATATCAATTGATTTAAAACATATTTATATCATATTCATATCCCTCAGTCAATATTATCAGACAAGTATTGTTATCACTACTGCACCATTCACATTGCTTTTCAGTTCTTAGAATAAAAAGTTAAATAAATTTTTAGGAATTGTTCTAAACATACAACCAACATATTGGTTACGAGGTTTTTTGAAATTAACGTAAATTGTCCAAATAACAGACTGCAATCGGCCAGAACAAGAGTTGTGTTTGTAATTGAATGCAACAGCCAAATAGCTGCACCGATCACTTATATTTGAACAGTACTATCCAGCGACAGCCAAGCAATGGACTCTGTATATTATAATGTAGTCACCTGCTGTTGGAAGCAGACAACGACAGCAGTTTACAACGATGACGTCTTCGTCGGCCTGCTGTTTTTGGCTGCGCAATTGGCATTAATAAATAATGTTGCGCTGTCCGTCGCAAAACTACCAATACAAGTCGCCAATCGTATTGCACAACAAGAACACGGATTAGAAAAGCGAAATATTTTTAAATTTGAAAAGAGCCAATCAGGAAACAGTAATTTTCACGTGACTTAAAAAATGAGTGTAGGTCATAATTAGTGCAGTTGACATTGTTAAAGAGGGACAATGGGTTGACTGCATTAAAATATACTTTGAAGCTAAAATATTAGTACTTTCGCCCATTAATAAGTGAAATCTACAAATAAAAATGTAATTCACATCAAAAACGATCTCAAAAACCCATTTTTCCTTAAACAATTGCTGTGGCTTACTCGAGTCATTCGATTAGTCGAATTTTCTTATCAGATTATAGAAATGACCCACGCGATGGTCATTATTTCGCGACCATCAAAAGATTTTTTGATAAAAGAAAATTGGACTTAATCACAAATCATTTCCTTTCGCTTGTCATAAATCAGCAGCAGGCCGGCGAACATAAATTTAATTGGTTCGTTTACAAATTTGTACAAGGAATCATCGATCATTATTTTCACGTTTACTAAAACATTTACTGGCTGTTTTTATCAGGTAAACCATTGATTTTAACTTCGCGCCCACTAGATTAACTTTCACTTATTTCTAGAACTCGGAAGATCGTATGAGAATGAACTTTCAGACTGGCATAAGCATGGAGATGGGAGGGAGAAAGACATGGACTTGGATTATGAATTTATCCTGCTCAGATCTGCTTATTTACTGTTCCATATTTTTTGTATGGCTTGATATTTTTCAGAATTTATCAGGGACTATTCGGAAAATATTAAATGTATTTATTTACTATATGTCCTTACTTATACTTTACATAATTCAGGTAATTTATTTTGCAGGATTTCTAAGCCGGTTCAAATGCAGGAGAATTTCTCCCATACTATTGATAAACCCAAGACCCGAAGGCCAGAAATGTTTTTAAAATTTTCGAGCAGAAGTTATCCGAATTAAGTTTCTAATTTTCTAAAGGTTTGATGCGAATCCGAAATAAACTGATGTCACCCTTTAGTCCTCAAACGCTGAGCGTTCAATTATTAGTGATAGTAAATAATGTATAGGCATCTCTGTATATTGGAAGCGGAATAACAACCTCTGCTAAAGCCGTAGATCTACTGCTGAGTATAAAATTCCAGCTTAACGGAAGATAATATGACCAGGATATTGCTTTCGGGAAAGCGGAAAATTAATTAAAGGGGAATAGGATATTTAGTTAAGTGGATTACAAAAGTTAAATGATCTCTTTCCTGTTATGAATATTTTATTAAGATATTGATGAATTTTGCGGCAGGTGCCAAGCTTAGATAATTAAGCTTTCTAAACAACTTCTGTATATTGCGCCCAATGTGGGGTGCGCGTGTCTGCCAATAGGATATTGTTACGAAATTTACAATTAGACGTCGACGGCTTTACAGCTTCACGAAATAATTTCATGATGAGCAAATAATCTCATCAAAGGGAGGTGAGATCAAATGAGATCATCCCAGATTTTACAAAATGGCATTACATTGTTTGTATCATAATATAAATCGACGGGATATTGTAATGTAAACAATGTCCCATGATCTCTAAACTTTTTAAATGACGCAAATGGATTTAGTAGCAGTTAAATTAGCAAATCAGGTCACTGTTTATATGTCATTTGAATGTTCATTTTATACAGAACAAACAAAAAAATAATGAGCTTAAGTTTCGTACTGTGCAGATATTTAACATCTTACTGACGAATTAACAAGAAAGATCTGACTATCTTATATGATATAGAAAATTATTTAGGTCATGTGCTCCCAGACTGGAAAAATATGCTAATTTGCTGAAATGAATTGGCACTCCATTTATGATTGCAAGGTATCAAAAGGTGCCCCTGACGCCATATTATAATTACTAAGCAGCGACAGCTATAGCTATAGTTGTAGGCCGGGTTTAGTTTAAAAACAATTCCGTTACTGGACAATAGGGATTCAAAACCTATTCTACGGAACATGACTACGAATATACTCATTGCTTTTAGTATACATGAACTATAAATATGTGCTACGCCATTTTGTTACGTAAGTCCGCCCTTTTTTCCATAATACCAACGTTGGCGAAATGAAATATTAAAAAATTTCAAACTTTGAATCTGAACTTTGTTATTAGAGTTCAATCGATAGGAATTGGCTTACAAGAAAAGAAAAAAATCGAGATTACATAGCCTACTATCGGAGGTTCTCACAAGCGTACGTTTATTGAACTATAGGAGAATATCGAAGATAAATAATCGGTAATCAAAGACGCAGCTTGAACCAGAAATACATTGGCTATAAATAGAATCATGATGGTCTGTGTACGTTTGAAATAACTATCATGGGAATAAAAGGTTTTAATCCCGATTGATTCAATGGAATTTTATTGGATCAGATGCTTTGATTCGCGACTCTGTAAAAACTTGGCAGGAAATAATAGATTTTTATAAGGCAATCAATTTATTGGAGCAACACAGGCAATTAATAGTATCATATTGACTATAAGCAACTCGTTCGAAACTTGCGAGTTTATTTAGGATAATAAGTTAAACCACGGTAATGGCAACTATATATTTTTTAGAGGCTTCAAGAGTTTTAGAGAGTTCAAAAGAAGGCCCAATAGTAGAATGGGTGGGGGTGACGCTTTGGAATGCACAAAACCACCACAGTACTCCATTTCATCCAGGTTTCATATACATACACCTCAGAATCTTGACTTAAAACCGCAGTGGATAAAAATCGCTGTTGAAGGGGGAGTGAAAGAAACATCCTCCTACCTCCTGGTAAAATTTCTCTCAATGGCAGTTATTATAAAATTATCTTGGTCAAAGGGTTCCCACGGGTTTGCGACATGTGTCACGCTTCGCTCAGTTAAAATACTTCACGACTGTTTAGTATACACCTCGACATAATAGATTATTCCCGAACAGCAGGAAACTAAAACATTGACGAACCGAATTTAATTCCTGACTTGAGTGGACACGGAGTCAGCAAATGTTGAGAACAGCAAAAAATTACGATTCATCAGCATTTCGGTCAGCAAGCGGATGCCATACAATCAGTAAATGATGTAATCATCAAACTGAATATTTCCTGTATTGCAACTCTTTAAATACTAGTAACGCAAGTTTTAGCTCAGCCATTCTAACGTCCATAGAGTTAAAAATATATATGATTTCAAGTTTTTTTAGAACCCATTGTTGTTAGAAAACGTGACCATGCCAGTTGGGTCGGGCAAAGGAATATAATTTACATCATACACAATATTTAAATGACTCAAAACCATTTCTAGTGTAAAATGTTCGAAACAGGTTTCAAGGGCTGTTTTATTTACTCCTTTTTTAAACTAATATCATCACTGAAATGAACAGTTAGGATTTGTACAATGAAGTAAAATACCAAAATGTTTACAGATTTCTACCACAGTTCTCCTGCATATAATTTTACAAATTTATTAGCCAATATTATTATTAACCATTCACTGCAGTCAAAAAAGACAACCTCATTATGATTAAAGCTTGCGTGTCTCAGATAATGTAGATTAAAGCGCGGTAATCACGTTTCCCAATGGGACCAAACAAGCGTAAATTAGGCGAAAACTGGCATACGGTTGTAAAGATAAATAAATCGAATAGAATAGGACAATATGAAGCTGTTTTGTTTGAACCAAACTAGAAATATTCTCAATTTTTCATATCATTATGTCACCTGTAGCTTACATTATGTAATTATGACCTGTAGCTTTTGACCATATATTACAAAACAAGCAAATCATATTATGATCATGTGTATAAAAAACAAAGGTGACATGCATAGTAGAACACTTAAACCTTGTGTTCAACACAGATAAGCACCAAATTGAAATGGAGCCATATCAGCACACTAAAACGGTAGAACAATAGAACACCGGTGAAACAGAATTAAACTATTTAAATTAAAACCCATGCAAACGAAAGCATAATGTGTGAAAAAAGTCTTGTTGGCCTTGCTGAGTCGATGAAAACTCCATACTAAATATATTGATTTATTACGAATCTGAATGATATTAACTTAATCAGCTGAAATTTAGTTTTACACCTTATAAAGTAGTTTTAAACTGCATTTGGGCTAGTGAAAAGTTCATTATTTTGATTCAGCATGTGAATACTTAAGGCATTTTCATATCATAATTGTGTGGGAATAAAACAATGAAGAGGCGGGAATCATTCAAGCTTGGTGTTGTTGATGTTAAATTATGGAAATGATACGTCTAATTATACGTTGTTGGTGTGATTGCGACAAATCTTACAGAGTGATATCAAACCCTTCAGGGCAAAGAAGAGTTTGCCACTAATGAGGAAAGTCACACGATATAAAAAGTAGTTTAAAAAAGAGGCATCTTTTAGCTGAAACAATGATAAGATGGATAATAAATCCATTTGTCTAATAGCAGACCGAAATAAACTGGAATAAAACAGCAGTCATAAAAATCACATGTATTCAAAAACAGTGCTCGAAAACAAACACTTGTGGTCGAGAAATCGTGAGTTCCACCAAAACACAGTATTTACTTGATTAGTAGTAGTTGAAGGATGTTCCAAATCTATCATTCCTCATTTGACCGTACAGTGACTTAGAAGAATCCTGAACTGATGAGCAGTAGCAGTGATATCCATAACCCTATCTAGCATTTCTTGCACAGCATGCACAGAAGGCCATTGTTGCGCAGCATGCTTTGTTGCCGCGACAGTACGTTTCAGAGAAGTGCACATTTGAGTGCAGTGTCCTTTCACCATCTCTTGCATTTGCCGGTGCTGAAGACGTCTAAATAACGTATCTCCAAAAAACACAAGCTCGTGAGCGCACAGAATCACCTGCTTGCTCAATGACACGAATAACTTGGGTGGGTCACTGTTATCAATCGAGGCGTGGAATCTTTTTATGGCATGGACTAGGCCTTCGACCAATACCGGCACTTCTTCTACCATGTCTTGTAACGTGAATTGGTCATTATTTATACTGTTGGTCTCAGATTCAGTACCAATGAGCACAGGCAATCCGTTTTGTCTATTGCTCATTTCCAAAACCTGCAGCACTTCTTTGTGCTTGTTTTGTACCTCCGAAGGGCTACGATTTCCACGATTATCGAACCTACTGACGTCCGTGTCGCTGTCGTCTTCCAAAGACACGTAATCGTAATCTTCCAGCCATGATTCCTGGTTCTGCTTCGGGGATGAGTCGGTGAAAACCGTCGAAGACTGGCGCTGGGTGGCCGGTACGTCTGGCAAAGGCCTCGCTTGTATAATTTTATGCTCTTGTGGATCGACCAGGCCAAAAACTGACTTATCAATGTTAATATCATTCTTTCTGAATAGATACGGAGCGTGAGTGTGGATGTATGCGGCGATCTGAGAAGAATCGTCCGACACAGCCCTTGAAGTCATAACGAAACTATCAATTTCATCAGGTACGCCTGAATTTTTTTCCGAAGACACTAATTTTTCCAAGCTCCAGTTGGCTTCGTTCAATGTGACGTTGGCTTGCTGAAGCATTAGATTGTCTTCTTCCAAAGGCTGCAACAACTTATGCATTCCGGCTATAAGTTTCCTCGGAGTTTGCTGAACGAGACCTCTTTCCAGAGCGGAGTTCGCGTTGGCCATCGCACCTCTGGCAAAATCGACAAACTTTCCGACANGGCTAGCACGTTTTCAAAAATATCTTTTATCATTACGACTTTATCGATTATGCTGTTCCTGTGTCTCCATCCCTCATACACATGGGTTAAAAGTTGGGAAACCCTGTCTTCCACCGATTGCTTGAGTTTCAATAGCATATCTATAGCGATCGATATCTGGATATTGAGTTCATTATATTGAGCATTTGCAGCAATTATACTCGAGAGAGATTCGACAGAAGAAGTTGATCTTCTTTCGCCACGTTGATCGCTCTTCTTCACGAGCGAAAGTCTTTTTATGACGACTTCCAAATCTTCATTTGCATCTGGTGGTGGAGGACGTTCCCTCATTCCACTGGGTGGTACATCGTACACATTTTCTTCCGACACTTGTTGGTTAAAATTACTAAAATTACTCAGACTGCTCGTGTTGAGGTTGCTCAAATTCAAACTTTCATTGGTCAGTCGAGAATCGTCTGCCCGGCGTATTCCGAGGGGCACGTCGTAAATGATATCCGGCGACAGGCGACTACTAATGTCGTCCTTGCCTAATGGGGTGGATTGGAATCGTCCGGGCCCGTCGACACTGTCGTTTCCTTGCCTGACAGGTGGCACGTCATAAATTTCTTCAGGTTGTGAATCTAATATCGCACTGACGTCTAATGGTGTTGTGTCAATGAAGCTTCTTCCGGGAACAGGGATGTCATATTCTTCTTCTGGAGCTTCGTCGCGCCTCGCAGGAACGTCGTAGACTTCGTCGGAGTCTAATTTATTCCTAAATTCATTTGAATTGACTGAAATTAAACTGGAAGGCACATCATAAACTTCCTGATCGATCTGGATCGTTTTATGAGTTTGGGGAGATGACGTTAAAAGATTTTCATAACTTCTTCTAACATGCATGGAATTCTGTAACACCGGCTGCGGTGGCACGTCATAAACGTCCTCTCCGGGCGGTGTGAATTCTGGTGACCGCATTCTTGTCGGTGGGACATCGTAAACATCCGTGGGGTCGTTGTTATTGTTATTTTGATTGGGGAACTGTGATCTTGGCACATCATATTCCTCTTCCGGATCAAGCATGGAGGCAGGTTGCCGTATATTCGGTATAGCGCTGTACATCATTGGCATCAGTTTCAGTCTGTTACCGGGCGCTATGCCTTGCCTTCCATTGAGAGAACAGAGCCACCATCCCTCTAATCCTGATGTATTCTGTTCAATCACAGTCACCACGTCTCCTTTATGAAATTCTAATTCGTCTGCAGTTTCAGCTAAATTATCGTATACTGCTTTGGCTAAAATGTTTCCACTCGTCATTGTTGCCTATGTTTTCCAAAAACAGAAGAACTACTCAAGAAATCCAATAGCCGGGTTGCAGCGAAACTGAGACAAGCATATCTATACAATCTGACTAAATTTCAAGCTGAAAAGACAGGTAAGGCATGATTATCTGTACGCCCACAACTTTCTCTATTTAATTCGCCGTAGACATCCGTAATTTTATAAGCTAATATTAAAATCGTTCAGACGTTACGGAACGCTAAATCTACACTGGAAAGACGTATTTATGACTTCACTTCCTGCGACAATCGTCTGCTTA
>QXVX01005356.1:6567-54165 GCA_013436065.1 Halocynthia aurantium | reverse complement strand
AATTTGTAGTGGCTCCCAAACACTCACACTGCTGCTGTATTTTACACTCAAGATCTATTGTTACCTGAAGTAAAATATTCTTCAGAATCTTGCAGTGTTGGCCCCAGCGACTTTCTTCGTGTCGCACTGTTCATTTTGTATCTTCTTTCCGAAACTGGTGCGTCACATCCCGAAACGCGTGGTTTTTCATCTTTTTCAACAGGAAAAACATTTACCACCTGATTGATAATATTAAAAATCAACTAGAAATGGGAAGAAATTTTCTACCTTCGAAAAATACTTCAGACAACGGTCTCGCAGATGACTTGCGGCTCGAGTGACTGTTGTTTGAATTGCGCCTGCTAGTTTTCCTGATGTATAGTGATCCTGCGCTTGAGCGGGAGCAGTCAGAGTGGCTATACATGCTTATCTGTAATAGTGTCATTCAGTATTAATCATTAGACTGACCGCTTTAACTGTCATTCATGTACTCTGTGTCTATCATTAATCCATTTCATGGAAGCATTACCGAGGAGTGAAAACTTCTTCGTCTCTTCCTTCTAGTATTCCTTCGACTGAATCTATACTTTCCTGTGAAAATATAACAAGATTTTAGTGTAGCCACCGGAAATCGGAATAACTACACCATTCACCGTTTTACGAGGATTAGCTTAATGAAGCTTTGTATGTTATTATTAAATAGTACACAAAATGTAGCTCATGGCACTCAACCTAGGCACAGAGAAGTGTTTCAATACTTTATAGTTATACGACCAAGAATGAACCATGTACCACAAAGTTGTATGCTACAGCTCTATCTACTCACTAACGCTGCCGATAAAATCGTCGTCTGCCTCGGTCGTTTCTCCTAGCAGTAAATACTTTAGCTGGATTCCGAAAGCGCTAGACGTGACACCATACATGTAATGAACAGGAAATTCTGCACATTTCTTAATCAAGTTTCCTCTGTACCAAAGGGAACCGAATGTTTGAGGTAATAGGTTGATGGCGTAATTTGGAAAACTCATTTCCCACGGTGTTATCTCAAGGTCAGCTATTGAAAATAGTAAAATATATATTGTCGTATTGGGATGACGTACGTATAGCAATATACATAGTAATAAAACTATTGACCATACCATGAAAATGTGCAGTTGATACTTTAGATCGAGCGTGTATCGCTGTTACAATTGGCAGAGGAACATTTCCAGTTTCAATGTATGGCTGTAAATCACTGATTTTTCCGTCAATCTAGAGACCAACAAAACAATTATGACACATAGATTTAATTCTGCCATTCTCAAATGTTGCCCAACGCCAGCTGAAGCTTCTTTACACCCCCAAGGGCCAACCTTTAGTAAATTATACTTGGGAAAACATTTTGCCCACCCTCGGGGCGTGCGCCCCATCGGGAACCACTGGCCAATTTAAATACAACATATACAAACCGCGGAACCCAGCAGAGATCTCCCAATAGTGAAGCCATAGAAATCGACAAAGGATACAGGCTGTCCTTCTTTATCCTTGACCGCCCGATATTTTCTAAAAGCGAAACAAATTATGATCGAACCTCCTCCTACATGAGACAAAGCTGTGTTTTATGTGTTTAATTGAATCATAATTTTAAATATTACCTGTATTTGAGATAATGACCTAAGTCAATCAACGTGTTAAATATCATATTGGATTTTATAGATGTTCTTATGTCAGTATGTAACTGAGAAAGGTCTCTCATATTATCCATTGCTTTCTTTGCATATGCAGTCAGCAAGTACCTGTAATTTAATAAGTAATATAAAACAGATGAACCAGATGTAGAATAGAGCAAATCTCATATACTCACCACGCTCCCCCTGAAAGTCCGCATACATAAGAAGTCATATCTAATATTCCTTCTTCTTTTAATACTTCCACTGCACCACAGCATTGTATTACAGAACGAAAACCACCGCCGGAACATATTACAGATATTGTGGGCACCTTATAAGGACAATTCAAGTCTTGTTATTCATTGGAAATGATCGAATGTTGCTCATATAGGCTACTGGTACTTTTGAGGTTGTTTACCGGTCAGCAAATTGATGAATAAAATGTTAACGCTGAAGTCATTGCAGTAGACACATGACTGACAAATTTACATACTTGAATTTCTTCCAGGTGACATGCAAAACTCTATTTACTATGATAAAAAAAAAATTCACTGGCGAACATTTCCATTCACTCACACGTGAGTTTTAACCTTACCTCATCTACATGCTTTGGTTTCCCTTCATTAGAAAGTATTTTTTGCATCTGTTTCAATACCAACAATTTTCTCTTACGCAAAGTTTCAATCTCACGGTTGCACAGGTTCAAGGAAAAACGGAAATCGGGAGACGATCTGAACAAAATATTTTACGATATTAATAAATTGTATAAAAATGTACTGTGCTGAAGTTGCTAAGGATGCTATATCCCATATGATACCGGCGAAAAGCATTCTGTATTGTATACTGTATATATATATATATATAATTGAATTCAGCTATAAAGAATTAATTGCATAAATCAACCTTTGTTACCTGAATATTTTCTCGATTTCAAAGTCCAGCTGAATTTTCTAAACATTTTTAAAAGAAACGGTTGAAAACCAAACTATAATGTTAGTGCTTGGTATAGTATAGTAACAGATATAGTATTTGCAAGATCACTAGAGCACTAGCATCATTGAACTTTTTTATATCGACAATGCAGCAATAATACTCTATATACTATAATTTGTTGTGGAATACACTAAATATATATATCGATTGGCCTTGAAAAACAAAATTCTTAATTCAAAATGACGTCAAATCACCCTTACAGATAATGAGGTTAGCGAGAACTATTAACGAGTCATATCATGCATTTTACCTGCTTGGTAAACTTCATACAGTATTCCTGTTTATCGTTGTAAGGAAAATTGGATAGCTCTATAACATGTTGATCACAATCACCTGCTTTCTTGCACACAGTAATCTGAAAAAAACAGGAGATTTTTGAAACGATATTAAAAACTATGCGTTCCAAACTTATATTTATAAACTCGCTTCCAGTGTAGCGTTGGAAGATTTATGAGATTCGTCTGCGATGGTAAACTGAAAATCCTCCTCTATACACACGGTGGAGGATCGTTTGAAATTTTTTGTATGTAGATCTTGAGGTCCCTGGGCATTGTCACACCTGACGTGGACATAATACTCACCACTACCCCATACTGAAAACAAAAATAAATTTGAGACTGTGTCTTTGTATTTTTGTATGTTACTTTGTATGTCAGTTATTGCACGCTTACTTTTCTCCCAAAAACCTTGTCCAGAAATTGCTCTACATTGGAGGATTCTTATTTTCAATACCGTGTGAGGGGTGTAACGTAGCTGCAACAGAAGAAATGTTAGTCGAATTTATTCTATTTGGAATGGGTTGTCATTCGTAATATAGAAATCGATCAAACTCTACTCATCAGATCACGAATGAAATTAGTAACCAGTATTATTGTTGCTTCCATTAGTAATGTAATACTACTTATGACACATTTCCAATTTAATAATGCAGTATATCATCACTTTTCATTTCCGAATTCAGCTAATTGCTGTAAGACAAGCAAATATGATACAGAAACGATACAGAAATTGTGACACTGAGCAAAATATCATGGGAATATAACATCAATGCTACATTACATTTCAAGAAACTATTACAGTCAAAACTTCAGTCACTGTTTAGCATAGAGAATTCCTAAATTCATGTCCAATACTATACTGAAAATAGCCACATATTTAAAGTTATTTCCATTTTACCTTATCATCTTCCTTTGACATCCTTATTTATCCGTTATAAATATGTACAACAGTAGAGCATCATTTTTGTAATCTGGACAACGAAGCGTAAGTGGAGCTAGTTTTTCATACAATCTGAGATCTAAAATCTAACCTCTCTGCATGCTCACTATTCACAATTCTTAGCATATGCGTGACACTCACTTCCTATGACGTTAAATGCAGCGATGATAATCTCAATGCGTGACCTAAACTTTATTGTAATATTGTAATATATCACATGGACAAGATGTTACAGGTCCCATACAATACCGAAGTAAGCTACTTCACACAATGCTAATATCTATAACGGCTACTAGAGCAAAAGTACGACGATACTAGTAGAGGTTATAACTACTGATGCGAGTCATTTTTCATTCATTAGTCAGTCACCGATCTTTCCCAGACCATATGCACTGGCTATATAAACTAATCACACCACGTCGCTTCTAATTATGGTAAAGTAATCAAAAAGTAAGTAATCTTCTTCATATTATATGTGTCCATCTATTTGAGCTCAAAAGGAAGCATGCGATAGAGTTTTACTTAAGAGTACAAGTTTAGGCAGCATGACTACTTTTCTGCCTTGCGTTGCAGAACTTGCGCCGTTCGTGATCATTGTGAATAATCCAAAATATATTTATATTCCTATCATGCGGAAGTGGTGAGAGCCAATATTGATAATTACTGCGAACAGAATTTCGATTCAGAAGAATTATTACTTTCGAGCTAACTCGGAAGCAGTAGGGCAGCACCTAATATGATAAAAGTGGAGAGTCTTTTGTCAGATAGATTGCAAGCAGTGTCTAAGACGTTGTAGCGAAATGCATCTTCTCCCTTCGTTGAGATATCTTTTTGGATATCTCGTGCTTGATTGCCTAAGCGGCAAAATAAAACTTGTTATTACAATGTTTTGAAAATAAGGATTCATTGAGGACGAATGTCGTGTGAAGTTACCTCTATATTCTTTCCAACGTTATATCGCATCAGTTCTCGCAGACGATCGAACTGTAAGGACGAATACCGCAGTGTAGTCGTCTGATAGACTGAGCCCGGACCGAACATAGAGAAGTCGTTGAATTTTTCATGTTCAGGCAATTCATCTGAATTAGATAGAGTGCACCGCATTAGAAATCACAAATAGGTTAAGCGTTTGCAATGCCTTATATACCATACAGTAACCGGTCTCCGAACTTGCAACATCATTCGAATAACAGATTGTCCCAAGCCAGAGAGAGAATGATAAGATTCAGAATAAGAAGAAATTCTAATCTTACAATAGGAGGATTTAGCCCGCGGGCTGTAGTGTTTCGAGACCCCCGCGATAACCTATTAGAGTAAGGTGGCGGGAAGCCGACTCCAGTTGTCCATTACCCTAGGCCTAGTATATAAAAGCTTACATGATTCTTCTCCGTGACGAAGAGGCGGGGGAGTCACATTTTCCAGACCCTTGTAAGATTTATTACATAAAGTGATCCATATCACAATAGGACATTCTGGGTCGTTCTCATCCTCAAAAACATGGATTTCATTTCTTGGACCTGCCTCCAACTTCCTTTTATCGATGTGGGGGAACTTGAGGCCTTGTTCTCGTGCTTTCTTTTCGGCATTGAACAATTCCTTCAAACAATTGATGTGTATCAGCCTCATTAACGGGATGAATGTACGACTGCTGTACTTACGAAATATTCAATAATTTGATCGTTTTCGGATTCAGTTGCATCACACACAATAAGTATATCAGCATTTCGCTGAGATCGGAGAACAGCATTCGTTGGTACATTACATGTGACAGCTGTAAAATAAATCAAAATGAATTATTTTGAATATTCTACGTTCAGCTATTGATTGAAAATGTATACCAGCGTCCATAAATGACATGTTATCTTCCTCCAGACATTTCTTCAACAACTTGCAATAGGATTCTTAGAATAAAAGTAAAACAAATGTTACCATAGCCGCAATATATAATGTAGGATAACCGAGTGTGTACTGTACTTGAATTATGGATGATATCTCGAGAACGAGTAGAACTAGAACTGCTTTTTTATACATAATATCTGCATAGCATATATATTACACAGAAAAGTACCGTTTTTAGGTGGCATTTGTTGTCCACTCAACGTAAAATAAGGAATATCCCTGAACCCTTTTAGACAATTCAACATCTTTGCTGTGCGATCCATGATCGCTTCTCTATCAGTGAAAATTGGATATTTTCTGTGGAATGACAAAAAAATATTAGTTCATCCACCACCTTCATGAACGTACTTTGTTTGATTAGAATTGTTAGATTATTTCCTTACTTCATTTTCTTCCAGAAAGAGTGCAGCATATTTTCTGTTTCTTCGGTGCCATTCTTAACTTCAACCGAATTAGGTTAAACATTAAAACATTGGGGTATAGAAATTTATAGTGTATTACATTTAGTATTATTTTGAATGCAGTAATGTAAAAACTTCACCGAATATTATACGCTTCAATACATTTAGTATTACGTGACACTTAAACATGAACTAGAATTGTGCTATAATTATATAGAACTATAGCAGTTCCTCTGTAAATTAGTTCAATTTAATTACAGATGATGACGAAAATGGAGAACGTACGCGACTCAAAATTATGGTCATGTACAAGTGGGGAGTTCCAATTATTGTCTGATCGAATATACTTAAGAATGGCAGAACCGTCAACTGTTACAAAATTCAGAAATACACCAAGGCGTCAGTACCTTCAGTATTCTGTACTCCTAATGACTCAGATCCTGATCGTGGCTCCTTCGGTATTTTCCCGTCATTGTTATTGTTTCCTGAAGATGAACATCCCATATTAGCTACGTTTCTCAACCTGTCTTTTAAAATTATGTAAGGTCTTAGTTGTCAAGTTAAAGTATGATATTAGTCAACTGCCTAAAGTAGCCGTGCGAGAAAATTGTATTATAGCAGTTACCTCCTGGTCTTGTATCCAGTGTTTCGTTCACATGGCTCGAGCTGGCAGCATTGCTTTCGCGCGTAGTTATTCTTCTCTTGAAACTCATCTATATTTCAAATTCATCATTAGTATAAGAAATGAAATAACAGGGATTTGTATTTGGGAAGTTCTTCCATATCGCATACATACATGTCACGAAAACGGTAGGAAACTTTTGAAAACAGTTTTACTTTTACTGAAATATTGCAAGAACAGATAGATTGAATAGTGATCCTATAGTATATTATTATATAAGATACCCTCTTCCTGATGCTAGTAAACCGTTTCGTCCGATGTCGTCCTATTTCATGGTTACCTACAACAACAACAACAACAACAATATCTCGGCATTTAAAACGCATTTTGCATTTATGACAACTATCAGTGATAATCTATGTTCCTCACGGATTTGCTTTACGAATTCCGGATCCACCTCGGTGGTTTCTCCATCGAACAAGTATTTAAATTGAATTCCAAAAGCGTTTGATGTAAGGCCCAGTATGAAGTGAAGGGGATTTTCAGAGCATCTCCTGGTCAATATACCGCGGTACCATTCGGAACCGAACACGTCAGGAGCCATGTTGATGCCGAAATTGGGCATTGATACCTCCCAGGGAGTTATTTCCAGATCGTCTGATCGAGTATATTAAAAGGCAGTATATTAAAGTCATATTCATGTACTGTAGTGTAAATAAAGTGAGATAAACAGAAAACAACTTACTGTAAAACAATGAGGTGGAAACATCTGAGCGTACATGTATCGCTGTCACGATAGGTATGGGAACTCGACCAGTTTCCACGTACGGCGCAAGATCGCTCATTTTCTTATTTTCCAGCTGCAATGATAAGGATGCAAATGGTAATAACAAGTCAAATGAGTGCTACGGAAAATCTTATTCAATTTATTTAGATTTGAAAAAAACTCATTACTGGTGAAACTTACCTCACTGCCTAGTAGATTTTTGCCCAATCTGTGACCGTATAAATCCACGAAGGATAGCGGTTGTTTTGCCCGCGACTTCTTGTCCGTATATTTCCTATATTGTAGAAATACAGTAATTGGGCGAACTTGTATGTAAACATCGTTCGGGGCGTGTTACGTACCAGCATTTTACTAAATTCTGAATATCAGTGATGGACTGCCAAGCCATGTTGCATTTCACTGCATCTTTTATCCCGCTATGCAATTTTATAAAATCTTCTTTTCCCTCCAGCGACTGCTTAGCGTAGGATGTAATCAAATACCTAAATGTGTAATCATATACTTAAGTGAATTATAAGTAATCGGTACTTATTTCTAATAGGAAAATATAATACCACGCTCCGCCTGACAATCCACTGATATAAGAAATCGCGTCGAGTATTCCGCCATCTTGAAATGCTTCCATAGCACCGCAAGATTGTATAGTAGCTCTGTAGCCCCCTCCAGAGCACAGCAAGGCAACTGTGGGAACCTGAACGGCAATATGCGGAGCTAGTGCTAGAGGTTATGATCTTATTTCTTCAATTTAATTGAATAAATAAGGTACTTCATCAAAAGTAGCCGGCCCATTTTCTTTCAGTAAAATTTGCAGGTGCGAAAAAATGCGTTTTTTCCTCTGTTTCAAGCAAAGTAACTCCTTATCGCAAGGACAACAAGAATAGCGGAAATCGTATGTTTTCCTAACGATAAAACGCATGGTTATTTCAAATTAGACTTTTTCAAAAACAGGTCGTATGGAAAGAACAGTTTCCTTACTTGATCGTATGTTCTAGTACAACTACCACCTTCATTTTCTGAAACAGTAGGTTTTAGAGAATAAACACAACTCACGTAGGAAAGCCTTATAGACAGTGGTGGGAGGTTCTAGCGAATTGGTAGAACCAATTTCTGAATGGTTTTAAAATTGAATTTTCTCCCTATCCAAAGGATTATTAGCTGCATACATTTATTTACAAATGTAAATTTCTCTTTAATTATAAGAGAATCAGAAAAAGTTCTTAGAAAAATTGGATCCCATCACCGCCTATAGGGGTAGTAGTATCTGGGTATCCTACCTCGCCAAACTGAATTTCCAGTTTTTGTGGCTCATATTCAGAGTATTTGTTGGCGTCAATAAATTTTTTCCCATCTTCTTTATAACCTCTGAATAGCGTAACCTGTAATATTTTTGAAAAATATTGTCATAAATTGGAAAAGAGCATAGAAAAAATCACTGGATACGAAAATTAATAATGAGTACCTCTAGCCCTGAACTTTTAGATCCTTGATCGTCCTCCTCGTGTGTGACGTTGTCTTTTTGCAAGACAAAAACGTATGATTCATTGATGTTGCTGATTCTGTCACACTGGAATGAACTTGTTGAATGTTCGTTAGGCCCAATGGCACCTTCACATTTTATCGTGAGCATCATGACCGAGTTTCCGAACCCTGAATGAAAAGACAGTGCTTGAACGAGTAGGAAACTACGGTTTTGTACCTTATCAAGTATTTACATCTTTCAAAGAGGCCAGTAGAAGCAGACGACTGAAAATTGAGTACAGTAACTTTCAATACGCGCTGTTCAACATCACGAAACTGAAAAGTAAAAATGAGTTTGATTTTAGATTGATTTTAACTTATTTTCTCCATATAGGCCTCAAGAGAATGAACAAGATTATAAAACCACAAATTGGTACATTTTCCTCGTAGGATTCGGCTACAATGCCTATTTTGGTCACAATATTCCAAATAGCTTACTTGTTTCACGAATATATTTTCAGTTTCCATTCTACTGCATGTGGATAACAACTCTGGCTAGCTTACTCACTGGATATTATTCACAAAATAAGCATAGGATGAATATGAATATTTCAGTTCCTCATATTGCGCTAAATACATATACGTAACTGTATAATCTCAAAACAAAAACCCTACCAAGTGTACTTTACATTCAACTGACTGACGAAGCGTTACACATGTTACATGATACTATAGGGAACATAATACAGACTAGACTCTCCGCTCGATCACTTCACGCGCTAGAACTACCCATATATATGGAAAACTCTACTTACCCACTCATGGAATTAATTGGGAAGATCCTTGAAGGGGCGCTAGCAACATTCCATAGCTTGAAGCAATAAAATCTGGAGAATTTGATTGTTCGACGCTTAACCTCCTCGGCAATTAAAGGTTTCATCTTATCGGCCGACTCTGCGGTAATATCGGAACACTTGAAATAGAAACAGTGTATGGCATCGCCACATTAGAAGTTATATGATACTATATATTTGTCAGTGGTTCAGTGGTGCATTGAATGATCTAGAATTCTAGAATCTCCAGAACGTTAAACATGATGCGTTGATCACTATTCTGTGGTGGGAATGGGTAGGTGGCGGGTTATATGACTCGTGTATAGTTAAGATTGTCTTGACCCTGTTGTGTTTGATAAGTTACAATCAGATGTAACAATGAGATGGCGAAATCCAATGTATTGTGCCACACGAAACAAATGAACTGAAACCAGAGCGATCTCTTTGAATTAGGCCCCTGAAACATCGAAAGTAAAATCTTATTATAGAGTTATATGAATTACGTAGATATACACAAATTCTTTGCATGGCAGCCTTACGTATCGATGTCCGTGTGATTTTGCACATGTAATGCATGAGAGACGTCAATAGTTACCCAGGCGTAACCGAGTGACGTCAGTGAGTTTACAAACACACCCGAAGTACCACCTATACAAGCTAAATACTGAAGAATACTGCTGTATCATTATACTAAATACCGCAGTATTTAATGCAGTAGCTGACATCTTGTAGCTGGTACTACGGGATTTAGTACTTTCTTCGTACGGTAGATTTTAACAGCGATAATCCTTCACTCATTGGTATTTTAATTACATTCAACAACTTCCTGTATGTACCAATAATATGAATTCACCATCCGAGCATAGACGTCCTAACAGTGCCGGACTTGTGCGACTACAACAAGTAGGTGAGTCTACTCCACCAACAAAGCATATTAAGCTACATTTTTGGTGCAGTTTGAAAGTAAACATAATGATTTTTCTCAGGTCCATCACGAAAACGTCCTGGCTCGGAATCAGATATTCTGGATAGGCCCCCAGAATCTTCATCCTTACAACACCAGGTTACTTAATGATAATTAAATGGTTTACTAGAGCTATATAGATGGACAGAATTTTCACCTATTAAGCCTCATTTGGGATTTGTTTTGTTAAGAAAAAACAGGAATAATCTTCCACACAACCCCTCGTATTCCTTACATAGCAATTAGATCAAGATCTCGTATAGTTATTGCTGTTTGTACTGATATACCCAATATTAGAATCATTTTGTACAGGATTCCATTCAGCTCGGTTATCATCAAAGGAATGTTAAATTGTCGACGAATGCCGACACCAATGCGCATGTAAAACCAGTATACATCTGGACTCAGACAGAAGTGCAAAAATGGCTGAGACGTCATGCCCCAAAAGCCTTCGAAAAATATTCCACTAAAATATCACAGCATGAAATAACAGGTAATAATAGCTTTGGGGAAATTTTTCGGACAGTCGTTGAGAATAAATTTAGCCAAGTTCGTTAATTGAACTGACATGTGTACGAAATATGGAATCTTCATTTACAGGCAGAATTCTGATCACTTTGAATGATTCGAAATTAACGAGAATGGGGATTGCCGAGGCCGCGTTCCGCAATGAACTGATCATGGAGATATTGAAACTGCGATTAAAAAACTATATGCAGTGTTTTAAAGGCCTTCAGACTGGTAATGAACGTAGTAGTACAGGTACATGACCAATTTATCATGGGTTCTAGAGCCCTGCTGGATTGTCTGTTTTGCTGGACCAACAGAGGTCGGGTAATATTCAATAATATACATAATGAAGCAATCAACTCCATCGCATGTTCAATAGAACTACAATAACTTCAGTTAAAATGAGTGGAAAATTTAGTATAAATTCCTAATGAAGGATTTGATGTCCAGATACATTTTTTGAATGGGCATTCAGAATTACGTCTGAACTAAGGGAGATGCCATGATCATATCTTGATGGAAAATAGGTGGTGTACCTGTATTTACATATTATTGGTTACTTTGTAGTGATTACAATTTGAATCATATTATTTGTGGTTGCTCCATAATATCAAGAGATTTCTCTTGTTCCAGCTGGAATGTTTGAAATAAAATGAAGATAACGAAATGATACTTGAAGGACCAAATATGACACGGTCTTGCGAAGCATTGCAGAGAAGATTTTGAAAATGGTTGCCATATATTACCATTGGAACTTTCTATTCTAGTACGTTTATGGTCACATTTCATAACATGCATTCAACTTGTTTACTATTCCTAATAATTTGATTGCATCAAAGCATATTATATAATTACATTTTCAAATGCTCACTCAAGTCATTCCATTTGTCTGGATATATCTGGTGCCTTGTCTAGAGGCATCTTGGAAGTTACATTAAACTTACATTTTTTCATTGTCGTTATTATGGAGTATTGATTTTAGGGTTTCAGTATTTTCAGTTTAGTTAAATTAATTCAGACCAGGGCAGTTCAACTACAGGTTGTATGCAGAAAATTGATTATATTCTAATATCCCTAAATTACCCCAAATAAGGCCCGTTGTTGGTAAAGTTGGGTTGGACCACCCTGAATTAGGTCCTAGCTATGGGAAAAACTGCGTTCATGTTCAAGAATGTGGAAATGATTTATCAATGTGATTTTGTAACAACGCATTCAATAAATCAGAACGAACATTGACTTACCGTGTGCCATGTCAAATATCAATGTTTGGCGTGTTCTACGTGTTCAAATAATCAACACTGCTCACTCTCTGGCGACATCATTGGTATTTTTCCATGACACGTTGTCACGCTTGACTGCTCAATACCTCAGCTATGGTGTTGTGTTGCCGAATTCACTTCAGCAAGTAAACAACCTGGAGTACGTGAGCCGCCGGAGTTTTCTAGCCGCCGGTTTATTGAAGTTAGAATGGATCGGTCCCGAGTTACTGATCTATAAACGCTCATATATGAACTTCTGAAAGAGCAAAGCAAAGCCGAAATTAGCAAATATACGACGTAATACATAAACCAACATTCCCTGTAAAAAATTGGGTCGATTGAGTTAGGTTAACCTCAGAAAAATCTATTTCGAAACTCGAATACCTATTTTGGGTCGGCCGTAACGAGTGACCGCGCGTTGAACAACCCTTAATAACTCGCAGACCAATTGACGTCCCACTGTATATGACACGCGGGGTCACTCGTTACGGCAGACCCAAAATAGATACTCTAGCTTCGAAATAGATTTTCTCGGGATTAACCTAAATCAATCGACCCAATTTTTCCAGGGAATGTTAGTTTATGTATTAAGTCTCATATGTGCTAATTTTAGCATGATTGGATCTTTAGAAGTTCATTTATGAAAGTTAATTGTACTTTGCCATCTAGCGGTTGTAAGTTTTTACTTCACTCATCGGTAATAAATGATCCGACAGCGACATCTAGCGGTTGGAAATTTTTACTTCACTTTCCGCTTGTAAATAAACTTCCAATGATCCAATCACGCTAAAATTACCATATATGAGACGTAATACAGAAACTAACATTCCCTGGGTTGATTGATTTCTATTTCGAAACTATATATATAAGCGTTAGGTGAAGTAAAAAATATCAACCGTTAGATGGCACTAGTGAATCATTTATAACCGTTAGGTGAAGTAAAAATTTCCAACCGCTAGATGGCAAAGTACAATCAACTTTTATTAATGAACTTCAAATGATCCAATTACGCTAGAATTGGTACATGTGAGACTTAATACAGAAGCCAACATTATGTGAGAAAATTAGGTCGATCCATTTAGGTTAACCCCGGAAAAATCTATTGCGAAACTATATATGAGTTAGGTGAAGTAAAAATTTCCAACCGCTAGATGGCAAAGTACAATCGACTTTTATTAATGAAATTTTAATGATTCAATCACGCTAAAATTTGCACATGTGAGACTTAATACATAAACCAACATTCTGTGAGGAAATTAGCTCGATCGATTTAAGTTAACCCCGGAAAAATCTATTTCGAATCTCTATAAGCGTTGGGCGAAGTAAAAATTTTCAACCGTTAGATGGCACTATTGGATCATTTATAACCGTTAAGTAAAGTAAAAACTTACAACCGCTAGATGGCAAAGTACAATCAACTTTTATAAATGAAGTACTAATGATTCAATCACGGTAAAATTAGCACATATGAGATGTAATACATAAACTAACATTCCTTGAAAAAATTTGCTCGATTGATTTAGGTTAACCCCGGAAAAATCTATTTCAAAACTATATGAGCTTCAGATGGAGTGGAGTAAAAATTTCCAACCGCTAGATGGCAAAGTACAATCAACTTTTATTAATGAACTTCTAATGAACCAATTACGCCAGAATTGGCACATATGAGACGTAATACATAAACCAACATTCGTTAATATAAGCCTCATATGCACAGCAAACTAACAGGAGCCGTTATCCGCTTTTTAAGTTAAGGTTAGGTAACTAGGTGGTTGATGACTTTGTATTATTTACATGCGTTTATAGATCCAGTAACCCGGGCCCGATCCCTTTCAACTTCAATAAACCGGCTGCCAGAAACTCCGGCGGCTCACGTACCCCAGGTAAGTAAACAATCTCACGAACGTGAGTTAGCTGATTGAGGAACTTGATCAATGCTTAAACAAAGTGAAACTAAGTTCCGCTCACTTCACTGACAAAAAGTGAAGGTAAATTTTTACATGCTATTACGCTATCCTCAGCCAGGATAAATTTAGCATGAATGAAGCGTGCAACCAAAAGAGCATGAGAAAGGAGTGTACCATTGTATCTCAATATTGAAACTATGTGTTGCAATCATGCTAATTCCATACAGAACCTTATCGGAAAACGAGGGGAGGCAAACCGTAATTATTTAGCTTAAAAAGACGTGATGTTTAAGTTTGAGCATACTAAATAACTCGACGATCAGTGTCTGCTGTCTGGTATTTATCTGTAACTTATTCTAGTTTAAGTATCAGGTTTAAGACAATGAAAGTTAAATATAAATAACAACTGTAGATATCCATAAAACTTGTCCCTGGTATGTTGATAAGTATGTTGTTGTGCATCTATGGTTTATAGTATAGGATACGTCTGAATTCCCTCAACATTAGCACAGCAAGTGTCTGATATTATCAGGGACCAGTTTTATAATAGTGTGAGTAAGGTCAAACCACGATTATTCTGGTGTAAATATGCAAAAAAACATCACAGATATAGAGACATGATAGGAACTCTGAGAATCTAATAGAATAATACAGGTACAAAATCACTTATCCAAAGGGGGGCTGTCTAGCATGGGGCTTTTAAATGGACATGAGTATATGTTACCAAAGTCTGGAGCGTGTGTACAATGTTATGTATGTTTAAGTATACCTGAATGCGTGATAATATCTATAAACTGAACCTCTGTAACATAATAAAATTCACTTGAACATTGGAAATAGCAGTAACTTTGCACAAGAATGTCACATAGTTTGACTATGGTAGTACTGAAATATGTCTTTGTGTTATTTCTACATAACAAATATTTGTTCTCCTTTATAGATTGACCTTTACAAAGATATGGATCTTGGTATGCCATTGGCACAAAGAAAGGCCTGGGAGACATTGAAAAAATCTGTTAATGACTACGCGACATTCACAAGTAATGAGGTACGTATGGATCACGATTGTTTTCAAGTCTGCTAATGATAATTACACTACTATTATGTATATTGTGCATATCAAATTACTAAGAAGTGTTAATTACTCAAGGTTGCAATTGTAACGAGCTATGTACCATCCTCTAACAATCAAGCTGTTGACAACGCGCCACTAACAACAGAAAAAGTAAGCTTTAATTAGAGACTTCATAACAATCACCACCTGTAGTATATAAAAACTTCATCCGAACTAAATTTTACTAACTCAAATATGCAATTTATTTAATATTTTTCAGTCTCTTGCAATTCATGGTCATGGCGACCTGCTAAGAAGAGTTCAGGATTCACTTGACAGAATAAAAGCGGTGCCTGCACCCAGAGCTGGTGATACTGTGAATGGATGGGGTACACAAGGTAATTCCTTCGTTTTAATATGAAATGGACGTAATGGAAAAGTATACATATGTGCACACAGCGGTAATTCAGCTTTCCTTGCTCTATATTTTAAATCTTGATGTTTACTTAGCAGATTATTGCCCCAAGCATTTTCTAGAATACTGTAATTACATTGGTATTGCTTATGGAGCCAAGTTTCATTCCCCTTACAGTTGACTATCATTCCTCAAAGGAATATTGTAGACTTACTGCTTACAATTAGGTACAGTATTTTCTCAAGTACCATAAACTTCTAGCTTTGCAGTGCTTGCTAGTGAATGACCTCAATTACTCCCACAGATTTATGATGACAGTATGACACCTAAATCAACACAGACATAAGGCTGGGTATGAACAATATCTATTTCGTTAGGAAAATTAACCACATTGCCATGCTTAAAATTGGATACCCTGATCACGTTTCAAGATTCTTTGAATTAAAATCATGACAGGTCACCTGGTTCTTTGGTAGATCAGTTCTGAGAATTTTGTATGTAAAAATAGCATTTCAAGATTAAATATATATTATCTAAATTAGTTCAAACTTCACGCCTCATAGTCATTTGTCATGTGGTGCTGAATTAGCAGACCAGTAATGCTGGTGATTCACCGCCATAAAAAAACATGTAAATGACTCAATGTAGTGGAACTGGACAGTAATAGACTGCAATTACATTGCGCTAGAAATGTAACAAATGAAGTCTTTTGTTTGGGCATGTTTGAACTCGTAGCAACTGAAAGAACTGTTTGTAATTCTGCTGTCTCAATTTTAAAATACTTATGTCGATGCAGTCAGAATGATTTACTACTAGGAATATCGTATGGTCTTTGATGGCTGGAATTCAAAGTAGTCAAGATTTTCGGTATTTGCGTAGCAATGACAATTCAAAATAATCCACATCTTTGAGATTTGCAAATATGGCAACGAAAATGATAGCCTTTTAAAAAATGCAATTCGCATTCCTGTCATATTGATTAATTAATTGTCGGCCCGGAGTCATTTGCTATAAAACGTTTGTGTTTGTTCTGTATTCCAGCAATGAGCAACAATATACCAATAGCGCAGAACGATCAGGGATCTCAACAGAGTCATCACAATCAGGCTGTCGCAAGGTAAGTGTATGAATTTCAATTCGTGTGGCATTCCAAATTTTTTGCAGTATCGGTATTTGGTATTGATTTTCGCATTTCGCAAGTCATAGATATGTTTCTTCCTTATATTGATGTGAATATCAAGAATGATTAATTGTAGATATATAGGTTCGTCTTGATGCTTTTAACTATCAACTATCAATGAAATGATCGTTTAACTTCCATGCTCGAGATATCTGCCAAACCCTAGGGTTTTACACTGTTCATATCAGCTGTCGTTTAAGTACCTCAGTGATCACACAAGAATGAGCATACTGAATTTTCCATCTAGATCCTTGAGCTCATCTTTTCGTTCACTCAAATTGGATCAACTAGGAGTCACTGGATTCAGGACCGGTATGCAGAACAACTCATCCAAGATTGGACCAGGTGGAGATTAAACGAAGAAAACTTAATTTCTGTAGCACATCAAACTCCTAACCAGTTGCAATTACGATTTCAGGTTACGTTCCTGATCCGGGAAGTGGCCGCCAATTGAGCAATAAACACACTGGTTCAAAGAAATCAAGTCGACCAATGAACATAGATAAAGGAGACTTAGAATTGGATGAGAATTGTAAGCTTGCTTTCAGAGATGAATTAAGTTATGTCGACTAATGAAGCCTTTACTGTGTCCGACATCATTTTCTTTGTTATTTGATACAGTGCTTTTTGATGAGCCGAGTTACGGGATGTCGGGAGATGAGAATGAAGAGTATGATGAGTTCCGGGATTCTGATGACAGTACAGACTGTAAGTAGAGATGTGATATTTGAATATATTGAGCAAAGCATAAGTTTGCCTGTAGATATTGATCTCTCAAGTTCTATACTCATGCGTGATTGAAAACCATAGCTGTGATTTTGACTTGGCCGTCAGTCAGTACTAGTACTTGTCTGTAGTCTACTTGATTACATCACTTCCATATTTAAGTATCAGAGAACAGCTTTGGTCGGCCAAGCAATTTCATGCCAACATCTCGTGTGGTTCACTCTGCCGCTGCCATTCAAGCCAACCCGAATCAATATGCCACCTCTCTTCCTGTTACTATCAATATAACTTGGGGTGAGTATTGTCTTGACTGGTGATCTTGGTCATTAAATATAGAGTAGACACATTACATTGTATTCTTGACCAAATGCAGGAACTAAACCAGATGGAGCTCCACACTTTCGTGACAATCAAGGTCCTCATCCCCCTCTTCAATATCAGCAGAATGCAAACCATTCGTCTAAGCAGCCAACTATTGTGAGACCTACAATTCGTACTACTGCCAACAAGGTAATTGCTTTATCCAACATTTGCCATTGTTTTATATTCATCAGTTAAATTTGATGATTGCAGGACACACCAGACCCAGAAACCATGATGGCGTCCATGCAGGCACTGGCTCGTAGCGTGAACAACGACAGCGCTATGATATTCGGAGAACGTCCAAGACCTAGGCTTAATACTGGTGAATTGAGAATGACCCGTCCTAAGCGCTAGTGACTTCTCTGATTTCCTTGAGACGCACTGATGATACTCTCTTTTTGTGTGGATTTCTTTAATGGATTCATCATAGCTTTGCTTTCTGACAATTGTCGAGAACTGCACTAGGTTTGCTCGACATCCAGTTGCTTTCATGGTGTATTGAAAACAGTTTTCAATCACGTTTTGAATATGGAAGCTTCTGTTTTTCTGTGTATGTTCGTTCTTGTCACAAACACCATATCATGCTCGATGTTCCTCTTTTTCAATGCTTAATTTGGTCTCGTAGGTTTAATTTTTTTATGTCACATTTGTAGCTAAACTGTGGTTTTATGAAATGTTCCAAAGCTCTTTTTCGCATCCCCAACCTAGGTCCTGGAAGTGTATGGGAATTCTGTTTGCATCATCTATTTACCGATATACAATCAATCGTTCGGTAATATAGCTTGATCTCCATTGGATTGACTTTAACTGTGGTAAATCATTCAGCCACTAAAACCTCTTAGGGTGTTCCTTTTCCATATATCATTTTCGTATTTTTTTTTCAATGGTGCTCCGAAACTAAATTACCGTTCTGTTTGGATTCGGTATATAGGCACGTTTGTAATGTAGCGTACAAGTGCATATATGCTTTGCGTCATCTTCTCACTGGCCACGTTATGTGTGGCTATTATGATTCAGATTGTTCTAAAAAGATCATAACAAAAATATGATGTTCATTCTTTTCTTTTCTCCTGAAAACATTTTCCTTGTGTTTCGTGTTCGTTTTCTTCTTCGTTGCGTTTTGTCTATAATGAATATTCTTTTCCCTGTCTTACACTGCAATAGGTTTAGATTGCTGTAAGCTTGGTGACTGCAGATCTCAATAATGTGCCAAATAGTTGTATTATGACTTGACTTCCATGAGATGGGTCTGGTGACTCTTTCTGCCATCATTTGGTGAAAGATGACTGCCCATTCCCTATCTCTAATTGTTATCATTGTCCATCGCGAAAAAAATTCACGGTACATCAAAATATTTTCGTTTCTGTGCAAATATGCTATGTGTATGGGTGCTATATGGACGGTATATCTAAAGCAATTGTATGTAAAAGCTGTGTCGCTTGCATCTCGATTGATATCCGATATTGTAGAATACTCGATCGTATGCTATTGGATCTTTACTATACAAATAAATAATTGCATCAAAAAACTCTTACAAGTCTACTAGTGAAACAATACTGATTTTAGGCCGCAAGGTGGCAGTCGAACCTCATCATAAATCTACATACCGAGCACTTGTAGTCTAAGGTAAGAAGTAAACTAAACATAGGTATTTTGCGCTTTGGAGTACTATATTATGAAAACAAATTTTAATCCATGTATACCACTCTACTCCACATACTGTCATCCAGCATTATCTTGTCACTTGTTTAAATCACTCAGATCAAACGCTTGTATATACTCACTAGTACGGCTAACTAAAAGACGTAATAAGGAACTACACCCAGCCAACAGTCGAGCTAAGTATACTCACAAGAGGCGCTGTTAATCTAATTCGAATGAATATGAAATTAGGTAAAGTACATCGCTCGGAGGTTAGTTACTGTCATTCTCAGAGTTTGCTAGAAGGGAGACACTCCCCGATCGCCAAATTACTATGCTGTTTACGTCACCCATCCACAGAGACAAGACTGAGAACATTTATTCACTAATTTCAATTTAGGCTTTGCTGAACAACAACAACAATCGTTAGAAAAGAAATTATAAAGCCTTGTCTAAAATTTCAAACTTTCACGGGTCATTAATGTGTCACCACGAAAGTAAAGTTCGAGATTACGAAATTCATTCCCGACTACCCACGTATTCTATTGCTGTGTGGCGCGACAACTATCCATCCGCTAATTGCTTAGAGAAATGGCTGTAATGATGAAGATGAAGTGAACTGGACATAAGACAACTCTGTCTAAATGAACCAACAAAGAATTCCTCGTTCAGGGTGACATTTTGTCGCGTTAAATATACTTGAAAAATGGCGGAGGGTCGAAACGGTAAACCCATTTGGTGTCACGGCATAAGAAGAAATAGCGCATGAAGAAATGGCTACCGCGGCGACGCCAAGTCTACCAGTGCAGTAAATGGTAAATTGGAAAATTCTTGCCTAAATTCTCTGGCGTGGATCGAAATATTTACGGTTACATTCACATACATTGTTTTCTACTGTCAAAAGTGTGTTTACAAGGCCGTATCTACGCGCTTTTCTGCGTTGTCGCAAGACGTATGTAGTAAAAGATACACAACATCGATGGTAAACCAAAGTAGCATCTACAAATGCTGTACACTATCAACTACAATTGGTATTTCACTGATTTTAGAGGATAGAGTATGCTAATATGACTTTGCTCTCGATGTTTTTTCAGTTTGGGGTGCGTCAAAAATAGGGGTTGTTTTTACCAATGCGTGAAGGTTATATTAAAAAATGATAGCGTAGTGCATAGCGTGCCATTTATTAGTTGAAAACAACACTTTTAGAGACTCGCACCACTTAGTCTGTAACATATTTTCAGTTATTTACGATTTTTTTTAGATGGATGACTTTCGTGATGTGGCAACTTATTGTGACAAGATCATAAATGATCATTCCTTATTCATAAATTTCGAACATATCTCTATCTTATCCCATGTATTTGCTAATGTCCGAGAAACTATTGGAAACTGGAAACTACAAATATTCTCCTAGTCTTCACAGGATAATATGAATTAAAAGCATCTTGACTCACCAAAGAGCCGACCATAACTCGTTATTTTAAATCCTTTATCAATGGCCATTCATTAAAACCAATGAAAGTTGGAACGCATAATAGAATATTATTGAAAGAGCGACTGAACACCTGTACGTTCTACAATAGCACAAAAGTAGGTTTTATCAATAGTGCGGTTTACACCCACAAACACACCCGAGCCCCGTTTTACCCCGCTGTCTGCTGGATCCCATTTCGTGTCACAGAGATTGCCTCTCTGTGAGTATCATGTTACCCAAATGTCAAAAGATCGTTTCGTGACAACGCTGGGCCAAACAGCAGTAAGCGTAGAGCCTGCTACAGGTAACCCGAAGAAGAAAATTAAACCGGAAACAATTTCGAAATGTGATAGCAGTGTGACTAAACCAAAACTGCAAAACGTTGATATGTGAATGTTGTTGCTGCTGTCAGAGATATGGTATACACACAAGAGTATTAATGTTGGTACACAATGGATAAGAACTAACATTAACCAGTTGCCCAGCAGGCCGTATATCACAATTGTATTGTACTGACAATTAATGAAATGAACTAAGCCATTTGTCATATTTCTTGTCGTTCGGATTTCAAGGAGTCACATCAAGATGTTTATTTGGTATGCTTAACGTTAGATAGAGTATCACTAACAGCACGGTATAGTAGCTATACTGCTTATCATTGACAAACATGAATATGTCAACATACCAGTTGCCTATACTGGATAAGTAATATTATCTGCGTGTCGCCCTTGTGTAAATTAATCCGGACACCGGGAGCTAGAATATACTCGTCCAAAGGTGTTCAGACCCTTCATAAGCTGACATTGATAAGGCATAAGGCATAAGGCGTTTCTATACGAAGATCATTAATTACAGCAGTAAATATAACAGGTTCGAAAATTGTACGATGGACAGAAGCGAAGAGCAGGACGGATTTACTAAGTGTCTAGAATTAGCTAACGTGCAAAGAAACTGTAATTCCAAAAAGGTAAAATATCTATTTATGAGACATTGCTTCACGAGAATCTATAAACCTAATGTGTACCAATAGTCAAGTTTTGTTGGGTCCATAATGATGTCTGCCACAAGTGCGAAGGCAAACGAATGTTGGCTTCTTAGTCACGAAAAAGAATTTGCCAAGCAATTAATGGAAGTTGCTTTCGTGATGGTTATCTTTCAGGCAACACAGCTTTTTCGCTTGTTATTGACTTAGCACTACTGCTATTTTCCTTATTTGCTTACTTCAACTTAAGTTAACGCGAAGCCCTATAACGGGAAAGATGGGGAAAATTACGTTTTGTGGTGGGAGCTCCTTGATAATGTTGTCCTTCTTATGTTTAATTCGAACGAAGAAGTAGGCTATGTGTGACAAGGGGAAGGGTATAACTGACAGCAGATTGATGAACGTTTTAAGGAATACCTGTTTGAAACTGAAGTGAAATCCTATTTGGGCTTGAAAAGCGCATAAAGATTATACAGTCGATTTATAAAGGTTTCGTTTTGCTTTAAATTTGGGCGAGTCGTTTACGCACTATATCGTGAAAGAGGAGACGGCTTTATTATCAAATACTTAAATGTACTTGACCTCCGACCTTCGTTAACATGATACGACACGATCCTAAGTAAAAGAATTCACACTGGTAAAAAAATGTTTCATTCAAGCGAAACCCTCTGCTATAACACGCGATTTTCACTGCTTATTTAGTTACATATGAGACTGATTTTATGAAACATTTACCAAGCCCGTATACGACAGGAAAGAATTAAATAAGGATCTACGGTTATACTAAGTCTGTTTAATCCAGAAGCATGCGTTCGGTAACACGAACAAAGTAGTTCCCCCTGTCAATTCTTACTGGTAATTCAGTAACTCAAAGGAACGAATCCGGTGTCGGATTACGATTTGCTGTTTTCACACCTTCGACAAATTGATCTCGAGTCCAAACAAAAAATACAAAGTGGTAGTCTGCTTCTGATTGTAATAGAGAACCTCAATGGTGAACCAAAATCAGAAAACGTACTGAATAAAGATCCATAAAGCTTTACTGATAAACCCCCATGCACGAGGACTCGATATTACGAAAACAATGCTGGATTCTGTTACATTTTCGTAGCATTTCGCGAAAACGCAATACTGTAGAAATCGGTAGTGCTAAATTACAGTTGTTTTCATGCAATGAATATATAAAGGTAATTTTCGGTCAGGGGACGCAGGTCCGTAAAATATATTGAACTCGGAGGCGATAAATTAATGTAAAACGAAGTTTAAATAAAGTTCGTACGGTTCTTGAATGACAGTCGAAATAAACCTGTTTCTCGTCGCGCTTGGAATTTGATTTCAAGATTCCTGAACGTTAACCTCTATGGCTGACTAGAAGTATAGAATATCACAATTTCGTGCGACATGCTTACCCTAAACGTCATCAATATTATGGCAATTATTTTATATCAGCCGAAAACTATTAGAATTCGAAACAGCAACCTTTGACTACTGGGTGCGTCAACCATGAATAGGAAACCGTCACCTCTCATGCGGTACAAAAGTTATGTCAGAACTCCCGATTGCATCCAAACGATTTGACTGACTTGACAATTACGCACCGGTTTTCCAATGGGAAAGCTATTTGGTTACAGCATGAAGAGATTGGGTTGCAACCCTGAATGTTTTTATCGAATTCCCATGCTCTGTTGTACAAATTTCAAATAATATGTTTGATAAAAATCTAAGATACATTACCGTTATAAACACAGTTATTGAAAGATGACTATGCATCCTATTACCCTTGACCCTCTGGGGTTTATCTGTCTTGTGATAACATAGCAGCACTGAGGTAATAGTAGCATTGTTACAGAAGCATATAACCCATCATTCAGCATCATCTATCGGAATCATTCATCTCTAAGTTAATAGGGATAAACTGTTTAAAATGCTCGTAGTGAATATTCTCTATAAGGGATTATTTTTCTTAGCCCCACATGAGAACTGCGGGCCGTTAGGTCAGTTCTGAATAATTTTGAAGAACTTTTTTTCCACAATAAATCATAATAAATCTTTATATTAGATAATGGATTCATTTACTAAATATTCTGTATCAATCATGTATAAATTAATTTATAATTCAATACTCCTTCTACATAGTATATTGTATTTATATTTAGTATAATAATTCTGAAATGGTCTTAGCCTGGGGAAGTTTCTCCGAACAGGTGAGAAAAGATACACGCGATAGTAACGAACATCGCGGAAAGGGAAAAAATCATCCCACAATCGGGTTGTATCTCGATAAAGAACGATATGTGACACTTCTTTTTCAACACTAGCAACACATGCGTAACGAGCGTATTTGTTCCTACACGGTAGTTGACACTATTTCTCACGATTCAATTGTTCAGGCAGCAATGAAACCAAGGTGTATGTTTTGCAGACGAAACTAATCAGTTTCGATCAAGCTAACGAAAAATTAGTTCCGCACTTAGCTCAGAAGAACTGGCGAAAATATCGCAACGAAGGCGTTTTTATCTGTAGAAAATACAACGCATAATAATATTTCAAATACATTATTTTTGTGATACAGTGATGGATTGTAGTTGGTAGAAACGAGAAATTGTATTGGAAGATTGGAGGGAGATATATATAAATAAGATATAATCGGATATGTGGCTCCCAGGCGTTGGTGTTAGCCATGTAATATTTCTAACTAGTATTTTCAATTTCTGTATACTTAGCATTTACTATTTCATCTCTGGAACGTCACACCAACTAATTATAAGCTTTCCGCTCTCATCTACTAGACCCCGTAGAATATTATACCCTACACTTGGAAAAATTACCAATACTATTATTACGTTTAACAAATTAATTACAAGCAACAGGAATTTGTAGAACAAGTAATTATTTCCGAGAAGCCTAGAATCACAAACTTCTGTGCAAATGAGAATAAAATGGAACAGTACAATACAACGCAAAACAGTTATGAATTATTATTGCTGATAAATTTTAAATGACAACATCCAGTATTATCATTTATTCCGAAAATGCATACGAGATATTCGTCTCTTCGTGCATAATTAACTAGCCCCCTTTCTTGCTTGACAGGTTTATCCAGTAATATTCAGGCGATAATCATATACACAGAAAATTCTTGACTTCAATATCATTTTTATGGAAGTTACTTTCAAATTTACGACACAGGTTAGAATGAAATTATGACGCCAATAGGGACAGTGGTTAAAGCTAGGGAATGTGAATTCCAACACAATAGCAAATCGAGTCGCTTCACAGTCAGGGACATCCTCGAACTACCTTCAACGACCCACAGAAATGAAAACGGCCTCACAACGATTCATCGCAAGACCGCCGACCAAAACTCGGACATCGACCACAAAAAAATCGTAAGCAACGGCACGAACGCTTATCACGGAATCGAAAGTTCGGATTATTATTATTCGTCATCTCTCACTCCGAGTGATGTTGAAAACGAGGCGCATCCTCCGTACACTCTGACCACGTTAGGTCGAGGATCCCAAACGGACGCGTTCACCTACATCCCTCCTCATAGATATTGTCAAAATGAACAAGGAACGCAAAGAACAGTTCTAGGTGCACAAGATGTCATAAACAAATACGGATATTCAACGGACTGTAAAGCTACCGTAAGTCAAGAGTTTTTAGACGTGGGAGACCCGTGGTATCGCGTCGCGCCCGCGAATGACACAGTTATGAACGCGGTGGAATCCGCATACGAATGCTCACCGTTGCCCGCAGCAGCTTGCTCGAACTCCTCTCCGATAAATAGTTTGGGAACGGAGCAGCATTACACAACAACAGGAGAAAATATGTTTGTAGAAGAAAAATACCAAGAACAACAAAGGAGACTTAGTTACACTACTCAGTCATCTCATTCTTCCAGTAGTCGGTTACCGGAGTTGATTGAGTCATCGTTAGGAATGCAAAAGGATTCGTCGCACTGCAGTTTGAGCGACATGGACAAAATGACAAACATAGGTGTTGCAAGCGATGGCAAATTATCGTGCTATCACCAACCCGACGAAGGCAGTCAAGAACAGTGTCTGGACCACGTTGAACATAACGGCAACGACTGCGTCGCAGAAAGCAAAAAACTGCCGGTTACAAACGATGAATGGATTTACAGTGAAGAGGAAGAGAAGGAAGCAGCATCAAAGGGTAACAGAGAATTTGCAAATCATAAAATGATCGGTTAGAAGTTAGATTTTAAACGACAGTTAATGATTTCATTGAACTGAAAGGAGTGTAATATTTACCAAGGCCAATTAAACCACGATTAGCAGCGGAAAGGTTTAAACGCTGCTCAACAGAAATTGGTTGACGAACACTTCTAAATTAATGACCTATATTTTTTCATCAAGTTATAACATAAATAACTGTAGTTTTAAATTGAATAAAAATATATTGCAATCATAGTTATAACGAATTGTAAGTACATCACTCACTGCTACTGCATAACCTTATGTCAATTGTAAGTACCGGTACCTCGTAATGAGGATTTACTGGATGGTTTAACTACTTTCGTATCACTACTGGGTCGCTTTCGCAGCTGTTTGGTCACCAAACGTAGATTGCAAGATTTGCAAGGTCATTTTCTACGACTATAAATATTTTGAATTTTTCAATCTCACTAGTAGACATGGATTACATGCATTTAGTTTGCCCGATAATGTCACGTAACCCAACTACAAATTGTTATAAAGAAAATATCCAGCATGGTAGATCGGTTTTTGCAAAACTTAGGACATCTAAATAGTCAGTGGATACCCAGGATTTGAAAATACCGCAAAATTTTCATCAAATTCGTGATTTGCAATTGTTGGAGCCTTTTCGGTCAATTTGCGCCGCGGGCGAGTTTGGGCAGGGAGTACGTGACATAGCAAGTTTTAAAACTTTAAATCGGTGGCATTCCAATAAATAGCCCTGCCCACTTTGTTTATTCCACGCGGAATAATTTATCTGCGTTGACCGAGTCTGTTAGAAAACCACTTCATATCAGTGTCGTTATATTCATGTAAAACCGTTTAATTATGTCGCCTTCGCACTGCGTGGAGTCAATGAGTTGTGATTTATATACTGAAAACTGAACTACGCACGTCGGTCATAAATTTAAGCGTTACCGCGAAGGAGAAAACAAATATGCACGTCGTGACAAACTTGGGGAAGAGATGCAATAGCGATCGACTAATTGTTCCCTATCGTTCGTTCAAAATCACGTCGAAACAATTTTCCAGAGTAACCCGGACTCACAAATTTACAACGGTTTATATTTCATGTCAATAAGTACGAATAGCGCGTGCCTTATCGCAACCGAAGCCTCGTAATGAGCAGCGCGAAAAAAACCAAATACCACAGCATGTGTATTTACCCCGTCTAATAAATAAATGTTGCGAATAACCATTTCATGAGCCGTCCATGTGTACGATTGGTTGGGAAAATCAATAAACTGTAATAGTCGGAAAATAATACTTGTGAGATTTCTGCCCTCTGAGATGGTATATTTAAGGTTGATGGGTTTATATTCGCTTTGCCAGTTTATGAGCAGATTATTTTTAGAATGATTTATATGCCACTAAAATATTACAACGACTAGCTTATTTTAAAATCTGTCACTAATATACTGTACTGTAGTACTATATTATTAATGCTTACTTCGAAGAGTAGTAATTCTGGAAGATAAAATACCCTCTAAATGGTATTTCCCCATATCTAGAAAGGTATATTACGTTATATAGAACCACAACCCTGACATATTCACCGCTATCGACTTCATTTAATGAATTTCGATATAGAGTTGCCGGGCATCAACCATTTTGACAATTTCGTCATATTTACTCTTTACATACAGCAGGATTTATTTAACAGAACTTTTCGGTATCTTTGAACTTGCTTCCTATATTAGGCAATAACGTTTGACACACCATGATGAATTTCTAATTTTCCATAGTTATTCGTTGTTTTCGATGTTTGAATTCTGCGCCGTGAGCAGGTACGAAACCCTTGTTGGGTTCGAATTTGTCCACGGCGTTATCCAAATTTACTGTGTTTCACGTCGACTACTATATAAGAGTTGTATTCCCGTAATTTCCGAATATAATACGTGCTCATGTATAATACGCAGCCCCAGCAATGACGTCCAGATAGCTGAAAAGCTCCGTACCCATGTATGATACGCATAAGTCAGTGTGATCAAAGGAGTCTATTAAATAATAATTAACGCTTTATTTAAAGGCCATTCTGCCGGCTGTTTACTGTCTTATTCCATCTCCACTTGTAAATTATTTTAAAGGCAAAAATGCGTGTTATACTATATTCACTAGAGTAACTACGTTGGATGTACAATTGCAGTTTCTCTATGCTTGAGAAAGTTTAATACTATTTCATTTCCAGGTAAAAATATGGTTCCAAAACCACAGATACAAACTGAAGAGAGCGAGACAGGAACGCGGACTGTCAAACATCGACCCAATGGCCTCTTTATCGTCATCGCACAGAGTAATGATTCCATTGTTCGTTAGCAAGGAAGGAAAGCCTTGTAACGGTTCTGGTACTTGCTATCCCTCATTGGACTCATCGTACACAAACAGTACTTCGTCAATCCTCAGTCCATCTTTGCCTAACACAAACTATCCAATGGCGGATGAATTCAACGTAGGCTCCGGATCCAGTCATATGTCGCTAGGTGTTGGGATGAGCATGAGGCAATCGATGCACTGCCCAGCCCCATACGTGAGAAAGGAAAATCAAACGAATAACTTTCCAGGGGAAACGCAATACAATCTATCTGGGTATTCACAGCACTATGCCAATCCCTATTCTCTGCATTCGGTACCGAACGGAGCAAGCTATTCAAATGTCAATAACCAGTTCGGCTCTGCAGCTTCAAATCAAACATATCCTCTAAGTGCTCACTGTAACAGGGCCATACAACCAGCTCCACATCAGTGGCCAGCTTGGTAGCAAAAAGAATATATATTGAAACTTATGAAAGGTCTTAATTCACTCAACATACATACAGTATACAGGTGCGGTAACAGACTTACTATTGGACAAAAAATAACATACATGATAAGCGAAATGTAATTCCGTTATATGGACCAATTGCACACAACCTCCTTTATTTCAGGAATCGCTTTTATAGAAAATAATTCGAAATACGGAAAGTAAGAGTTTTGTTTTATCAAATGTACACTCTCACTCTATAGTATTCCAACAGGTTATTGGAATTCTTTAATAATGACTCAATACTAAGAAACTATTACTTAACAATTATAATTCTGCTACGCCTGCTAGATTGAGTCATTTGCTATAGCCAAACTTTCTTCTTCAAGAGTAGTAAAGATAATATATACTTTGAAACATTTACTAAACGTTTTTTTACTCATTTTTTATCCATTCGTTTCTACAAACAAATCATTTGTAATAATTTTTACGCCGCGCGCAATCACTTTATGCAATAAGCCTCCAGTGTATAACCACAACCCATGGTTCAATGTTGGACATCTGCATCCTACATTACTTGAGCAATTAATTTTAGTTTACAATTAAAATTGCTGCTCTTGTACAGTTGTCGTAATTACTCTGATGCAGAGAACGAAATTAGACTAGAAAGAGTTTTATCTACTGGAAAGATTTAAATACTACAGAAATAGAACTGAGTTACGAATACAGATATATTTACTTCATGAATCATGCCTACTTTAAATTAAAACTCTTTAAGCACACAATACCAGTCTGTCCAATTATTATAACAAAATAGCTCGCGAGTGACATCTAGCGGAACAATCTACAGAGAAAGCTATATCCTTCTTCACACGTAAATACACAATCCACGAGAATACTATACGTTTACATGTTTCAAGTTAATACTACAAAAGTTATTTTAGCTTTACACTCTCTAAACTAAGAAAGGACATTAATATGTTAATGTAATATTCGTTTAAAGTTTAGACTCTGAACAAAATTTCATAGTGATACATGAGCGACATCTAGCGGTACAGTTAGAACAGTACTCTACTTTCATTGACCCATTCTCCACTAAGTACTACAATCGTATTAGTCCTAAGTTACAGCGATAATATAGCTTATTTTCTTAAAAATACCTAAAGTACTTGTATAATAACCGTTCAACTATTACGTTACGATTCTAACTGGAGGAGAATGGGAAAACTACCCTGTATATACCACTCGGAAAATTCCTGCAATGAGGTTGAGAAACACTGATCTAGAAAACGCCGTATTTGACAATCCATTTCTTAGGTACTGATTAAATAAATGGCTAAAATACTTCTGTTCACTTCTACAGATTCTATGCAGTATAAACTGTATACAGTACGATAAAACTACAACATACATCACATATTCAGTACTACTATCTGTAATGGCACAGAGATATAAGAAAATTGCACTCACCGGTCGACTTTGTTCTCAGCAAACAGGGATGGACGAATATATCCGTAAAGTTTATACATCAAAAGTAAGATCAAACTCGCCTAAGCAGAATAACATTGGTGATCAAACCAAACTGTCAACAGTACACTGCTAGTTTTTGTATCGAAAAGGCAGATTAAACTCTCCTAAGCAGAATAACAATACTGAACAAACCAAACGGCACACTGGTCAAAGGATTCTAACATGTGAGTTTTTCTTTGCAGACTTTAACCAACCAGACTCAAATTTGCGTAGATAAAGTGTAATAATTAAAAAGCGCGTTTTCCCGATGCTAATTACTTCTCGTGCTATTAAGCAATACTGCGCCACCACACGAAAATATAGCGTAAACTTTATTACTCGAAAATCTTTCAATTACTGTAGTGGTAAATTATAAAATTACAATTTGAGTATCTTCATTTCATTGGTCTTTCTCGTAATCGAATCAAGTATCTCTTGGGCTGCGTGACGAAGCTTAGAATATGCTTCAGCTCTGGCTTGAAGTCTGCTGATGCAGTGTCGTCTATTGGAACATATGTTAACGTAACCATAAATACGGTATTCAAAACAGTAAAAATCGGCTTAGTGTATTATCCTTTACCTGGTGGTAGGAATTCAAAATTTTGAACCAAGGTGGCGGTAATTATGAATAGTTCCATTTTCGCCAAAGACTCGCCAGCACAAACTCGTTTTCCTGTAATGGATTTAGATTTGATTCCCACTATTTTAGTATAAGAAATGGGTAATGTTTACTTACCGAGCCCAAATGGAAAGAAATTTCCCGCCAAAACTCTGTTAAAAGTTCCATCGCTATTTATCCACCGGTCTGGTTTGAATTCATAAGACGAGGGAAAATATTTTTCGTCATGATGGAGCGCCCAGTTGTTGTAGGTTACTGAAATAATTGTCGTTATTACAGCACTGAACAAAGTGGTAGTACAAGGTCTCAAAGCAAGATGTGTCATATGCCGTTTTCTTCCTTTTAAACTTACCTTCAACCCCAGCTGGGATGTGGTATCCAGAAAGATTGACATCTGTAGCACACGCATGTCCTATTAGCGGCACCATCGTTGACACTCGAAGTGTTTCGTATATGAAAGCATCGATAAAGGGAAGTCTGTTTCGATCAGAACTAGTAGCTCTTTGGTTTGACCCTATCTGCTGTAGTATGTCTTCGTAAATCTAAAAACAAAATATACTTTCAACTTTCCAACAGACGACACTAATGAACAGGGAATTTAACTTCGGCTTTCAGTAAGCAATAAAGAGGAATGAAATATAAATGACATATCATTTACCTTATCTTGTATTTCATTATGCATAGTTAGCATCAAAACCAACCAGTTCAACGCAATTCCAGAAGAGTGTGCTCCAGCTATGACTACATCTTGCAACACATATGCAAGCGGGCTTATATCCTTCTCATTATCGCACTCCAGTGGATGTTGTATACTCTTGTTGCTAGAGTGATGGTGACCGTTAGTTCCACCATTGCTTACACTATTATTGCTGTGTTTGCCACTGTTAGTTGTGTTTCCGTTTGCTTTGCCATTTGTATTACCGCTTTTGATATTGTTATTCTTAGCATTCTCTTCGTTTTTTCTGGAAGCCTTTGTAAAAATAAAACGCGTCTTGAATAAATGCGATATATTCATCGGGTGCTGCAACATTAGGCGACAAATTAGATCACACAACTGCAACTTGATTTACCTTTATCCATGCATCCACAAAATCACGTTGTGCTGAATCTGAATAAGTTTCTTGGTGTTTCCTTACTATCGAGTTCAAAAAAACGGCTAAGGTGTCCAACTTCTTATGGAATTCTCCAAGACTATTTTTTATCAGTGGGCGTAACAAAGGCGGCAAGGAATCATACATACAAGCCGCTCGTAAAAACGTCAGCAGCTCGTCTATCGTACGTATTATGAACGTCATATTTGTGTCGTCGTATGTATATCTGAAATGTAAAGTAGAAAGATTCTCACTATCGTTTACTTACAATATACTTCAAGGTATGAATGAACTGACAGATGGCGACTTTAGAATGAGAATTGAATATGGAATAGGAGAACTCTACACTAGAGTCAGAATAAAGTCACTAGCCAGGCAACAAGGCAAATTATTTGATAAGTTGAAGACGACGATTACCTTTCATTGAACAACATTTTACAGATAATGTTAACAGGTGCTCTGTTGACCAAATCTTTTACTTCGATGTTTCGCTGACAATTGTCGCTTGCTTCAAGCATATTCTTCACAAGAAACTTGGCTGCAAAAGTCAAATACAGTATATAATTATTTTACAATAAATGTTCGCTGTAGTGTGAACTTTACATACCTTCATCGTATATTTGTAGATTTAGTGAAGATTTTCCCATGCCGAATTCTCGTAATATAAACATTGTTCTTCGCCTGGTATTGACCCACTTCTTAGAATAAGGAATAACGGACAAACCTGAATAAACAAAGATTTATTTATATTTGAAATACAGGGGTTAGACTCTAACCGTACCCAGTACTCATAGATTCCCCATAAATAAGAAAATGAATCTATAAAAAATTGTTTTCAATACGTCGTGTCAGGTTTATAACACACGTTGCAATAGGTCAAACCATGTCACAATTATTCTGCGAATATAGCGTTTGCCATTTTCAGACAACGTGACAGTATTATTTTTTTTAGAATTTTTTATTTTTCATGTGCCACGTACTTATATTAAGAAGAGTTACCGTGAAGAGGCTGCTTTCGGCACGGCTTTCTCAGAAAAGGGGATGTTCGGATCACGATTTCCAAAATGCTATACAACAAACGTTGATCGAAAATAGAGATGAAAATGAATTTGAGCCTTTCGGCTTATCTACCTCTTAAAAGGCGAATAAAACAGTAGCGCCAGGAACTCTTGCTGTCCACCTTCGGTGAGCATTGAACCATGGCTTCCTTTACGTGGGTTACATCACTCAGAATGACAGTTTTTCGTCCGAGTGTAGTTATAGTGAATATGTTACCGTAGATTTTGCTCCACTCTGAAAATGCAAGACATTAATTAGCAGAAAATCAAGGGCTTTGCTAATATCGGCCTACCAGCTTATACTGAACTAAGCATCTACTACAGAAAAGGTTCATCGTACCTGCAAATAATAAGTGAGGAGCCTTGTTTGAAAAATCGAACAAGTTCCCTACTATAGGTAATCCTTTCGGTCCGGGCGGAAGATTGTAGTATTTGTTCTTTGAACGATTGAGGTAGAGCCATACAGAAAGGAAGCAAACAGCACCCAGAAGAACAGATTGTATAGAAGATGGAAAAATATCGTGAAGACGAGTGTAATACTCCATGACTAGGTTAACAGGTGAAGAATATCTGGAAAAGAACTGTTTCATTAAACATTTTAAAAACAAAAACATTGCTTCACCTAACTATATTAAAATGACTGTAGGCAGAGTAATCTAGCAAACAAATTGTACACTGTACCTCTGAGAAAGAAAATGAGGATAGCTACAAATTTACATTCATAATTTTTCTCTTTTATCTGGATTCTATTTACTCGGAACACATGCTGTTAGTTCGTAAATTCTCACAGTTACCCTCAAACTGTCCCGAATCCATTCCTTATCACCATATCAACATCGAGAGCTAACAAGGATTAAAAATCAGGAAACCTCAAAACACAGAATAAACGTCACTGAAGGGTATTTGGATCAAATACAATCAGCTTGTCCTAATTCAACACGCAATGTATTGTATATCAGTACTGCATTACTGTACTGAATAAGCAGCCGTGACATTACTGATTTATAATAACAGCGCTATCAATTATTTGCGTTATTTAGTGAGAGGTAAAATTGGAAGCTTGCTTTTTTGCGCAAGATATTGATAATGTCACGATGTCTCAAGAATAGGACAATGAGATAAGTCGATTCAGCAACGTAATTTCCCGGATCGTGAAACCGCGTTGCTGCAGTACATGACCTTTTGCGGTCACTAAGCGCTTTCAGAATCTATGAGAATCAAACCTTCTGTTTTTATCACTGTAGTATTGATGAAACAAAAATAAGTAATAGGTTATTCCACAATATCTACCACTTATCATTCACAGTTTATCTATTACGATGTAATGACGTAATTGTTGTGCGCATTACATAAAACTCGTGAAATTACTGTGCCGTGTTTACGTGCATTCAACTCTTATCGACTATCGACTAGGTAGCTTGCAGTCTGATTTGCACTGTATAATCGACATAACTATGCATAACAAGTCTTTTCTTCATATTGACCTTATGAATAAGGTACAGTAATAAAATTGAAAATTCATACGCCTTCAATATCCGTAAGAAACAACTAACTATAAGTGCACAATGAAAATGACATGCAAGATACAACACTATTGACACAACTTACTTAATTTACATATAGGTTAGACAAACACATGAAAATTCCAACAAAGTAAAAACTCCAGCCGTAGCTGCTGCACTTCTTCGACCTGTCGACACTAACCTTGTACATAGACATTTTATTTACATTCTGTAGGTTGATTTCTCAGAAACTAAGACGGTCCAGATTTCACACGAAATTTACAATCATGTTGCAGAGGTATACATTCTAACGGTGTAACCGGTTGCAGCTCATGGGCTTGCTACACTCTGTATACGGTCAAATAACGTAGGTGATTTTTGTACTCGCCACGTTTGAACAACGAAGATAAGACATCAACTTTTAACATGTTACTTCTAATTGCACATTTTTACGTGGCAGTGCTAGGCCGTGGGCTCAGTGATGTAATTATACGTACGTATTATTAATTGCGTGATAGCGCTTATCGATTTCTCTGTTTCTTCTACAGTATTGCAACTTCCGGGGATAACGTCACCTTAAAATAACAGTACAGTAATCTAGCTTATGACTGACAGCTGTACTCGAAATGAATCATCGGAAAAGATAAAATATAATACATCATTTTTATACAGTCATTCTAACGTGCGAGGACGGACGAGTCGGAACTGGCTCTATTGAATATAAAAATTCTACCTGACGTCAGTTTTACTGTAAAAAGCAGGTAGAAAATGACGGAAAGATATTTCCAGCTTACTGTTATTTGTCACAGATGGCTCATAGCGCTACCACTCTTGTAGTTTTATGCTAACAGAGAGCAGTACAGTAATTTAAAAGGAGATGCATATATAGATTTCAGGCAATCAATTGTCGGGAAAACGGCTGTAGCTGGTCAGCAAAGTGTTTGCTCATTATTAATTATGCATCTGCAACTCATTTCTGATGTAAATTTGTTACTATGTCCGAAACAAACAAAGGTCACCATAAAACTATTAACTTATATATCAAACACAGTATGCTATCCATATATCTATTAGTACATTCGATAATGACAATCAATATCCAAGTTATGATAAACTAACCATTACTATCAATACAACTTGGCATCTGCGTTCTATCTTGCTTGCAACTACATCAACACTCCACATCTAACATACCATATCACTGGTTAACTTACCTACTGCATACAGGCTTAGTTCAAGACTTTTGACCAGCCGCTTTATATGTTACAGCATCGTAGAACGATAAAAAAGCGAGGTTTATTACCTAAACTTACATTATTTATTGCACACATTGGCAATTCACACTTTACAGCACGTATACAAGCATACCGGCATTGATTACATCTGTGCAAGCACTCGTGGCACTAGGGATTACCTACAGGAGACCAATCACCATCTGCAGTGATATAATAGTTGTTTTATTTAATCAAGTATACTCGTTTCCCCCGCATCACAGAGGGAAAAAAATATTTTGGTCATTCTCAGTAAATGCTTTACACAAAAAGTATTACATAATAAGTATTCTCCTTCGCAATATTCTAATTATTATTCATGGTGCGGTGGAAACAACGGACATTAGACTTCTTTTCATATAGTTTACAGCAGCAAAACACATCAGGTACTGTACATCATAAAATAGACTCAATAGATGACGGAGAATTAATGGCATTGCTAAGCAGCAAATCTTAAGGCACAGATATCTAACAGGAAGGAAACATAGTTGGACAACTAATGATTTTAACCAGAAAAAAGGCGGTATCATTTAAGAAACGTCATTGCGAACAATGGCAGTTAGGTACCTCATAAGAAATATTAAATTGATAGGTCGAACAGAGAAATCATTTGCAACTAGGATAGATGTACCAGAAGGAAACACAAGAGCTAACGACGCGTTGCCAGTCGAATAGTTTCTCAAATCTTATTGGAGGCAATGATGGTGAGTACACAATTGTCACCATTTAGGATTTAAGATGGTCAATTGCAGACAAAATATATATATGGATGAATTTGGATGGCACATAAACAGGGATACTGAAGTACTATACAAATATTTCAGTACTTCAACAGAAACAAATTCAAAAGTTCGAAACTTCATTCAGCTACAGGCCAAATATATCTTTAATACGTCTCCAGTTCTACATTTATTTACCAGTATTTTCAAAATGACAATAATATTAGAGCAGCACCTATGATAGTTCATATCGCCTTAAGAAATTTTACCTATCACGCAGGGGGCTGTGATGAAAAATAGAGTATTGTCACTATGTTGAGAAAAAATTTACAGACACTAGTTAACTATCACCATCAACATACATCATACTGAAGGACTGTATCTAAAAACCTTTTTAAACACTACTACAGGAAGGAATCTAGTTGAAAGAAACTAAAACGTAGCGTCAAGTTCAACGCAATGACTTGGTTGTCGCTGGTTTTGACTAGAAGATGAAAGCTATGGATTCAGGAAAGCAAGGACAATGATAAAAAAGATTTTTTTGGCTTTCTCGACGAGACGAGAACTCACTTATTGGTGTCCTCCCCAGGCCGATCCGACGTTGCATGCCTGCTTGGAATCAGCTGCTCCAAGGCTAGGAAAATCATCCATGCTGTTTGTATCAACCTAATAAAATTAAGGAAGTGGTTGTCACGAGGTGAAATGTACAGTAGAAATCAGTTATGTGATCGTTGGGGCCCATGAAATGCCTAAAATGTCAAGTGCTAAGTAAGCTATGGTTAAAACAGGGTACCATACTGAAAATTTGAAATCAATTTGACTCCCGGGCAAGGCCAAATAGTTTTCAATAAAATAAAGATGTACAAACCAGGAATTTCATGGTATTACTTTACTAGAAGGCAAATTATTAACGAGACGTCAAGTGATGCCCAAAGGCTAAAATAGAAAACCAGATCAAATACTTAATACAAGATCTAACTACCTGCTGATGCCAAGGTGCGTCTCGAACAAGGAACGGCTGTTGTTGAGTCCCTTCTTTTTTTTCATTCGGCCGAGTGTAACGTTGCTCCCGCTCTGCAATATCTTGCATCTGCATAAAGAATTATTTCATTATTCCGTTCCCGAAAACTCGCTCTTAAATAAAATTATTATTCGATGCTTATGAAATTAGTAAAATTAAGGAGCAAGATATTCGTAATTTCGAAAACTCGTTAAGTGAATCCTTGCAAAACCTGGAAGCGCTGTACAATGTTCTCATTTCAATAACATCTAATAACCAAGTCCTAAATCACAATACACCTTGAATACTGTATTAGAAATCAATGATTTCGAGAAAAAATAACAGCTTACATATTCCTCTTCACAATTGAGAACATACTCAATACATTCCTCAACTCTTTCCTGAGTTCCTGTAACAGTTACTAGATCTTCATTTGTAAGGAATTTGATGTCAACCTGGAGAGAGAAAATGCATAAGCAATGAATATTTTACAGGACTACAAGCAGATGAAACTTTCATCTAATCTATTATTATCCTGGCACCTTGTATTCATCCATGATCTTCTTGATGGCTCTGCCCTTGGTGCCGATAAGACGTGGGTGAACTCTGCGGTCAATGTGCACGTCTTGGCTGACGTGCGATTCCAGTTCAGATACCAGTCCCATGATGTGTTTCTTGGCAGCCTCAGCATTTTTCTCATATCCCATGATTTTAATTTTGTCCTACGAAAACATATTGCCGAATATTAAGGAATACATCTTTAAAATAGTCTGCAACTACAGACATCCTACTAAGAGGGTTCCCTGCGATAGGAAATTAAGATTATTATAAAAACTTTAGCATTGATTAAAGTACCTGGTCTTCGCTTCCACGATCAGGAAACTGAATATTAACGTCAAAGTTTTTCCGGATGTCGGTAACGGTTGTTCCTCGACGCCCAATGATGTTATAGTGGAAGCTGCTAAGCACGCTAACTTCCAACGTAAAATTTCTCAAAGCCTATCATTCGATTAAAAAAAAACTTTTAGCATCAAGGTATGAGAAAATGTGATGGAAGAAAGCACGAAACATCTTACCCTATCGTCTTCCTCTTTCTTCAATTCCTCCACCTTTTCCATCAAACCTTCCTCAGCACGAGCCAACTTCTCAGTGAGTCCAGTAATCTGATACAACATGTTACAGTCATGACAATAGAACAGAAGAAACACAGTGCATATTCCAAATTTTAAGTGGAAGAGATTATTTTATTTCCTTGAGTTAACTGCTGAGCTCAATATATAACGAGGAGAGTGGTCAAATTGCAACTTGCAGGCCAATCTAAGCTCCGTAATCATGGTGACAATGAAAAATGCAATTTATAATAAACTTACAGTAATGATATCACTATTTTGTTCCGCTTGCGGTATGCTGATGTTCACATCGTACTCCTCCATTAGTCGACGAACTTCTGCTCCCTTCTGTCCGATGATGTAACGATGGAACTTGAAGGGGACTTCCACTTCTCTGGATACCGGGACCAAAGCCTGCGAATCGATTTATATTACATTATTTATATTTTGTAATCTGAAATAAAATGCGACATCATATATAATGTAAACGGTAAACAAATTTACTACTCAAAAACTCTTAAATAGACAACAGAAAACTCCATTCGTGCTTACCAGCAAAGCATTTTTAGCAGCTTCGCATTTTTCTGAACTACCCGTGATCATAATGAGATCAGGTCGTTTCTCGACTTCATCTTTCTCTTTCTCTTTCTCCTTCTCTGCAACTTCATTATTCACTTCAGCTTTTGGGCCTGCAAAATTTCAATTGAAAGTTTAAGAAATGGATCCCTTGGGTGAAATATTTGCCGTTCCCTCCCACGCTACAGCTACACCATTCTCACGACGTTGGTAAAACATTATCCTCAAATAGGGACATATATATATATTTCTTGATTGGTAAGGTACAGCTGACAACTGATCCTGCTATAATTATACTAACCAAATATTCAGAATAAAACTGAAATCAACCAAAATTCCTGATCCTCGAATCATAATGAATAGATTTTTCTTAATGTTAATTGCCATAATGCTATAACAAACCATTAGGAGTTCCGCGCTCTGGGAATTTGATCTGTACGTTGTATTGCGAGGTTATGCTCTGAACCTTCACTCCCTTGACACCAATGACAGTGCGATGATACTTTTCAGGTATGATGCATTCGATCGTAACTTGATTTTCCTGCGATGTTAGATAATTTTGAATCACACTGAATTAATAATCTTTAATATTTGAATCTATATAGCAAGGTCTTGCATTTCAAGAAAGGATTTTTTTCGAGATCAAGTAAGATGTAAGATGAAACAAAAGTTACTANATATATTTCTTGATTGGTAAGGTACAGCTGACAACTGATCCTGCTATAATTATACTAACCAAATATTCAGAATAAAACTGAAATCAACCAAAATTCCTGATCCTCGAATCATAATGAATAGATTTTTCTTAATGTTAATTGCCATAATGCTATAACAAACCATTAGGAGTTCCGCGCTCTGGGAATTTGATCTGTACGTTGTATTGCGAGGTTATGCTCTGAACCTTCACTCCCTTGACACCAATGACAGTGCGATGATACTTTTCAGGTATGATGCATTCGATCGTAACTTGATTTTCCTGCGATGTTAGATAATTTTGAATCACACTGAATTAATAATCTTTAATATTTGAATCTATATAGCAAGGTCTTGCATTTCAAGAAAGGATTTTCTTCGAGATCAATAAAACATTAGTTAGGATCAAGAACAATTCTTACTAGATCCTGCACAATTTCTTCGATACGTTTTTTGGCACCTTCGACGCAATCCTTAGCTCCCTTTATCTTGACGGCGGTGGAGTTTTGTCCCTGACGTGGGAAAGAGACAATTACCCCTCCGTATTCTTCAGCCAGTTCTCGAAGGACGGCACCACGCCGAGCTACAAAGTGCTTGTGATGGATTTGCGGGACATCCATTTCAGTTTCCACAATATTTTCCTGCAAGAAAATTGAAAAATCCATTCAGTAAATAAGGTAAATAGGGAAACAGACATCTCATGCCAGAGAAAAACTCATATTGTGGCCTAAACTGAATGAACCAACTTGTAATGGAAACCCTTGAACCGGACTGAACTCTACACTACCAGGAGACAATTGTGTAATAATTCACATACCAAGTCACTAATCAAGGATTGCAACTTTGATTTAGCATTTTTAACGTCTTCTTCCTTGCCAATAAGAGATATGGTCTCTTTGTCGGTGTCACTCGCTTGAGGGAAAATGATCCTTGCTCCGGTTTCATCACGGACCTAAATATAAACATATGTTTAGTAACAGATCTAGTATGCAACACACAATTTACAATACCGGGATGTACCTTTAATAACATTACTACATATAGGAATATGCACTATATTTTACTTTAAAAATTCTGTACCTTCTTGATTGTCACACCATTTCGGCCGATCAGAAACTTATGAAATTCAGCCTTGCACTTGACCTCAGCAGTGAAGCAGGTTAGTTCCTGTATAACAAACAAGAGAATAGATTAGAGCTAACCATGAGAGTTATAAAACTATCACTAAAAATATAACATGGATATTTTGAGCTTTACCCTTTGGTGAGCAAGGTCAAGTAGTTCTGCTTTGGCTTTGTCAACATCCTTTCTCAGTCCCCTCAACGTGATCTGATCACTGCCAGACCCTTCGGTGGGAAAATGGATGTGAACCCCTCCGCAGTCGCTCATGATTGAACGAACGAAGCGACCTTTCGTGCCGATCATGGAGTTGTGAAGCTTCTGGTTTATTGTGATGTGTTCTTCAACAATATTAACCTATAGAGAAGAAACTTTTTATAGCATAATATCTAGACCACATTAGGATCACCAAAATCTTACTGCTTTCCTCTATAATTTTGTATTTTTATCACAAAGTTTCCCACATAGTATTTCAGAGCTTAGTTCTCTAGTAAATGATGGAATGATAATGTGAGTTCCAAGACCAAACAACAATCATGCATATCGAAATATTCTCATGAATACCATTTGCTTTTCGATGTCGCGAATCATTTTGCGAGCTTTTTCGCAGTCTTCTTTCTTGCCTGTAATCTTGATGACCTCATTCTCCGAGTTCTCAGTAGGCAGGTCAATCTGCAAACAGAGTTCGCAAGGATCAATAATCAGGCTATATAATTGAGATGTCTATATTCAAATTAAACTGGTGTACAATATGCTAATTCTGACAACAGCGGTAATACCTGTGTGTTGGTCTCATCTCTGATCTTGCGAATGTTCACACCGCCCTTACCAATGATGTTTTTATGGTACTGTTTGAATATGGGCACTTGAATGCTGTAGTTTTTGGCAACCTGTTGAAACAGTATCGTATACTTGAATAAACAAATGTGTATATCTATGTATAAAACTTTGTGCAAGCTTCAACTTAAGAAGTGTATTTATAGATTGTAATTATGGTAGAATATAGACACTAACCATTTCGTCGTACATTTGTTTGAGATGCTTGTAGCATTTATCAACATTTTGCCTTGGTCCACGAATGCTAACAACATCGTTCTTGCTGCCAGGATCAGGAAAACTTATTATTACCTGTATAGAAAATTCCATATGCAATACATCAGAAAGTCATTCTTCAATTGAAATCAATTATTTTCTCACGGACTAGTTAGTAATGCAGGCAATTACTGAAATATTTATCCAGGTTGAACCTCTAGCACTGATCAACATTGCAGCCAAGTATTTTGGTGATACAGCCCAGTTAATTTCTCATCAAAATCATTGATCTTAGCTTATACAGCTGTATTTTACACATCCAAGAGACCAAGTGCAGGAGATGGTTCTACATTTATATTACAATAAGCAATGAAAACATTTGGAAGCAATAATGGCCGTTTTAGGTTCATTACATTATTTACCCTTCTAACACAATATAATATAACACAACATTATTAAAGAGATGGCAAGACTAAGGTCAGGCATAGGGGATTGTCTTTAGCAGCAATTGCTAGATTAAAGAGCTTTCAATATGTACTCTAATTCAGGATTCAATGTCTAGGTTCACACTCACATCTTCAAATTTTTTCTTAATCTCCTTGATGGTTTCTCCTCCAGCACCAATGATGTTCTTGTGAAATTTATGATCGATAATGATGTCCTTGCTGCGTTCGTTTTCCTGGGAAAACAATTTCACTTTATGTCCATGTTTCACCAGGAAGCAGACAACAAAACAATAGCAGTCAGATTTAAAATGTATTCTATGTCCAAAGTCATACCATTCTCTGTGACATTTCAATCAGAATTTTTTTGGCCTCTTCGACTCCTTTAGGATCCCCCTCGATACGTATTGTTGGATTTTTCTCAGTGTCGGGAGGAATGCGAATATTAACCTGTAAAAGTTTTCCAATATCAGTAATTAAATGGTCAAATTCTCCTAATAAATATGAATTCTATTCTGTTTAGTGTGAAATTAATTAATTTATATCGGGTATATATAATCATAAATATATATAGTAACCTTGTATGTCTCACGGAGATTATTAATGTTCTGTCCTCCTTTGCCGATGATGTTCTTGTGATACTTGGGATCCACATTGATTTCAGCAAAGCTCATTTTGCTTTTCTACAAAGGTTCATTTAAGTTCAGTATAATAATATCAGGAAATAGTATAAGAATTGAAAAAGACAACGTACCAGATCATCCACTTGATGTTGAAGATGCGTCATCGCCTCTTCAACCTCCTTTGGTGGTCCTTCGACAACGATTTTGCTATCCTGCCCTTGGAACTCAATGTTCACCTTGAGAAATTGAACATCATGAAGATCAGTCAGGAAAATATATTTGGAGGTGTAGTAAGAGAATGCGGAGTGAAAAATATTCTCAGCAAGAAATTTTGCATCTTTTTACCTTCGGGAGATTTTGTGTAATACTGTTGATGTTAGCTCCTTTCTTCCCGATAATGAATTTGTGGAGCCAAGCCTCGGCTTTGACCTCTCGAATGACAACGCTATTCGCCTATTACAAGATAATACGTGAACGTGAACATCAGCGTAGCAGAAAAATAAACTAATCAATAATACTAGTAATCAAACTACCTTCGAATAGACCAAGGTGAGAGCTTCGCCAAGTTTGTCCGGTTCTCCGCGGAGCGTTATGGTTTCCGATGGCGAATCGCTTGGAGGCACTTCAACAGAAACTTCAGTGGATTCCAGGATTTCCTGAATGAAAATATGACTGTGAATTGAAAATCCTAGGTCCACATGGATCCAGATATATACTCATAGAGTGAAGGTGAAAGCATACCTGCAATGTAGTTCCACGCTGACCGATCACATACTTATGCTGAGATTTATTCACTTCGATATTGATGATGGTGCATCTTGATTTCTGCGAAAAGATGAATATGCTGTATTGTTTAGTAGCAGACGTAAATATTTATTACTGTAGCAATCAATATATGGCAATCAACCGGAAACAAATTTAACATACATCTTTGAATAGGAATGTAAAGTCAAGTGTTAATTTTTCACTAAATTAAGCTCCATCAGTCAATTATATTTTATCAAGCCATACATTGTACATACAGTACCTTTCTCTCGTAGATGTCCTTAACCGCCTTTACAGCATTCATGACACCTTCACGGTCTCCAGCGACAACGATCTCATTTTTCTTAACACTTGGGGGAGGAATGTGAATGCGAACTCCATTAGCCTAGAAATGAAAAAATTCACCAACTCTGTAAGCTACAAAATCTTTGGAGAATAACCAAACAAAAAAACAGACTTACTTGGGCAATCGCATTTGAAGTTTGATTCCGTGGTCCAGATATAAATGGGTGAAACTCTTTTTCGATGATTAACTTTTCCATTGCCAATTTTGCCTAGTCAAATTTTAAAAGCATTGTGAAGCGATCAAGGCACAAAATAAGCGGTACAAATATGTAAAAAAGCTTTGCTATTTCAAGATACTTTTATAAAAAGGAGAAAATAGGTACCCAATGCCTAGAGATTCTTATAATTTGATTCGAATTTGTATTGTCAACTTGTAAACAGGATATATCACCCGTGTCTGCATATATAACTACTCTTGGTATGGTATAATCGTGACTATTGATTAGCAGCACCAATAATAATTTACAATAGGATTCTACATGATAAGATATAAGAATTTCCAATTACGTAAAGCAATGTAGCATTTATAAATTTTCCTGACAACAACTCGACAAAATCACACCAAACCTGTTCGTCAGAGATGAGCTGGATTTCGTGCTTTGCCTTGCTTATACCTTCCTGAGTGCCAATAATAGTCACGAGTCTGCTGTCGTCTTCCGAGCGAGGTATGTTGATCTTGGTCGCTGTGTCCAGTTCAAGTTTATGGAGTCGGGTGCCGCCTTTACCCAAGATGATACGGTGATGTTCTTTCGGGATGTCCAGTGTAATTCTAGCCTGTAAAAAGACAGAAATGGTATGGAGCAGGTCTTACTGTCACTTAATTCAGAATTCCATGGATCATTTAATACAAGCTATGACATCAGTGACCTCTCTCACGATGCATATAGGCTACAGGGACCTGGATATGATCAAGGTTGCCTACAATACTATAATGTTTTAAACTTATGTTTGTATTCCAATTGTTCCTGGGATATTACATGAAGTTATATGTTAACTATTCGTTTACATTTCCATTTGAACCAAAGAGCGTATATAGCCTAGTGTTAAGTCATATACTCTTAAAAACCAACCTGTGTCTGTAGTCTGTTGTAGATTTCCCGACGAGCCTTAAGCACAGCTTCGAGCTCGCCAGAAACCAGAAGAGATAGCGATCCATCTTTACATGTCGACATTTCAATGTGGGCTCCATTTTTCTGCATGATATCCATACATACTTTGTTCTGGTCCTGCTGGGATTGTCCAAAGTTCTCAGTGTGCTTGTAGGCACGTTCTTCCATAGGTATGTGAAAGACCTACGAACATATCATATACTTATGACAATTTATTATGATAAAAATCTAGCTAGCATAGCTATATAAATAATAAACAATACAAATATTATTGCTGAGAATTAGAATTTGTAGAAGTAGAATTCCCATACCTGAGTCACAATACTCGACTTGAGCCGTTGTACCTTGGGACTAACCCAGTCACTCGCGAAGGCCGTAGGACTTCCGGTGTTGCTGACAGGGGCCAACGGAGGAAAGGCTTGGGTGTAGGTTGGCACCTCCTCGAGGTTGTTCTCTACAGCACAATATTACTCGTGTTAAAATTACATACGAGAACTATTAAAAAATAAACTTCAAAATGGAGATGGAAAATTGAAAAATGATAAGGCACAAAACATACCGGAACCATTTAGTTCGACAGTTTCAGTTGCCATAGTGTTCGGTCACAGTCCTGCACTTCTGTAATAAATTTGAATCAAGTCAATAAGGAAGAAATGTAATGAGTTATTTCATGTATTATAGCACAGAAATGTAAGTACTCACAAAGTACAAAATCCAGGAAGTCGGTCGGTAAATCAAGGATTTCTTTAACGCAACAGCTTGAGTTATTGAAGTATTCAACAACTAGGTTAAACTAATATCAGAGGTCTAACATATAAAAAAATATAATCGATAAAGTTGAGAAAAAAAAAAGTAGTTCTATGGTAGTCAACAAAATATATAGGATAAAAATAATGTTTAATGTCATAATGCTTTAATTCCCTTGAAGCTAAGTTAGACCTATCTCAATATATAACGTTATGATGTGTTACGTAACCACAAGTTCATAAGCAGCTAAAAGCATAGATATGAACACCTGTTGCGCTCCCTCTTCTAACAGAATTAAAATAACAAGTGGTCTACAGCAAAACTATTTTCTCTTCGCATTAAAAGCCAACTAAAACAGGTTTGTGATAACGAAATCAACAAACGTAATTAAACAACACTTCACACGTCACAACTGTCCACGTACCGCATCCGTCAAAAAAAAAGATCCGTAAACTATATCGAGATAAAATCTTTCCATACTGCCAACGATGATAATGATAACAAACCAAGATCGCCAAACGTAATAATTCCTGAGCTATGCGCATATCATGGCTATAAAATCAGAAATAATATTTTACAATGCCGCAGTTCCTATTCGTGCGTGATCAAACAAAGCTGTACTTCTTTGACTGAGCGACAAATGAACCTTAAAATCTGCTACGTGTTATGGCCTGTGACGTGGCGAAGGATCTTTACGAGGACTGCAAAGGTAGACGGGAAAAGAGACATGGAGGAAAAAGTTCAGCGAAGAAAAAGGAGAGAAGGAACACGGGGAAATTCGTGGCGAATACGTGAGATGCAGAAGGGTTTATATTGCAATTATTAGAACTCCCGTACAACGGGTGTTCTATTGTAATTAGTCGATTAATATTTGCGAGATGGCAAGTGACTGTTTGGATAATGCTGCCGCACGAGAGCCAGACAGTATGCGAGAGAAGACAACATGATAATCATGTGCTAAACGCAATCAATTCTTTTTCTCTTTTTT
>QXVX01005354.1:75904-103275 GCA_013436065.1 Halocynthia aurantium | reverse complement strand
AATAATTACCGACAGTTACAGGGTTCAGAGGCCAGGTCCCATTTCTCCTCTTGCGATCCCAGAATTCCCCATATCCTTCACATTTTAAAATTTTTATGTGCTATTACTTTGCTATTATAGTTATAAGTGATAACACAAGTTACGCCAGATTCTACTTAACGCTACTTTTTCGTTTTTGTGGTTGTTGTTCAGCGACCGTACGTCCATCAGCAGCGTCACTTCGACATAACAAAATGACTTGAATTAAATAAATTTTTATGCTCTATTGACCCATTTTCCAATCATTATTAGTATCATATCAATCACTGCGTCTGTCGCCTTCAAGAAATTTTAAGACAATTTGGATCAGTGATACCTAGCAGTAGAGAGTCGATATACGAGCAGCACAAATATTTCATCAGTTTTCCATGTTTTCCATCGACATCGCTGTTCACACGGTTATGGGAACACTTGAATTACTGCCTCATGCCGGATAATCCTCATTTATAAATTGAGTGGTAAATAATTTCACAGAGAGAGTTTTAAAACCTGGCCTAGTTAAGAAAAATTCAATTTTCTTACTTTCCAAATGAAGTAAGTCAAGGATTGCCGTGTAGTGATTTAGCAGTTAATTTTGAATATTATACCACTTGAGGTAAGGATTGGGCAGAGTACCGTGTGAAGTACTGTGTAACGGGATTTGAATGCTCAGGCAAAAATATACTGTAGTATATTATTTTTGAAAGTTGTTGCAGATTGATACCTACAATATACGAGCAGTGATGTATCAAAAATAGTAGTTTTAGGTTGCTATTTGCTTTGCCATACAGGTCATGCTCGATATTGAAGCTTCCACGTATTTCATGTAGCACTATGTTGTGTATAAATGTATATCAACATTAGTAATTGATTTCCTTACCATACAATAATGTCAATACCAGGAAAACCTCTCTACCACAAGGCAAAAAAGGCTATCAAAAAGCAGCAGAAAAATACCATTTTATTACAGCTACTCAATACAAAAGGCATGAAGCGATTTCCACGGAATACTTCCTGTTATATAATATAAGAAAAACAAATAATGGTTGTGAATATGGTAAAAAAAATCCAACATGCAATAACATTCACCACTTTCGCAGGAGAAAATCCATATAAAGAGGCTTACGATTGAGTTCATTTACGTCACTGCGCAATTGGGATATATTTGACAACCGAAAACAAGTTTGCGAGAACTAGAAGTTACTGACCAAGAAACACATCGAGAGCTGCACTATAACAGTTTTGAAATAACAAAAAGGATTTCGTAAGAAAACTTCAGCTACCATGTGCGCAGGAAAATATAACCTACTGTTGCTGATTGCAGCGATCATCACCCTTGGTACTCTAATGTCCGTATCAGCAACGCCTCGCGGTAGATGGTCAAGAAACTGTGTGGGAGGAAAGGTTTGGGTGACATGTGGCTCTCGCTGCGAACCAACGTGCGAAAAACAACGTATGCCTTGCGATAGAATGTGCTGGCGGGGTTGCAGATGTCCAGATGATATGATTCGAAAATCGAAAAATGAAGATATTTGTGTGCCAAAAGCACAATGCAAGTAGCTCGAATAATAAAGCATATGCTGTAAGAAACGAACTTGAAATGTACATATTCTACTATTACGTTTTACTTTATTTTCTTCTATATTTCATGTACATCATAAAGATATCAGATCACAGGTCTTAGAAGTGGGAGGTTTTATGTCCCTATATTTCGTTTCTGATGAAAAATATTATAAGAGATTTGATTTTTCTCGCTAGAATAAAACGATTTTCCAAACATTTTTGTTTATTTTTCTGTAGTATCATTTTGTAGAACATGCTCATTTTTTGGTCCAGGCAGATAATAGTCCTGTATATATACCATGGTTTGATGATTGAAAGGTGTTTATCGAACTAGTGACGATAGCAAAAAAGGTCAAACAAACAGCTCGCTATTTGCATTTGGTCATCGCTGTATTTTAATAACAAAATTCATTGTTCGTCTACTAAGACAAAAAAGAACTGTATTACTCCAATATGCGTCAAGTTACTCAATTTTCAGAGCAAAAAAATAGAGCAGTTGGCACGGAAAATTATTATCTTCTTTAGTGAAAAATGGAAGCAACCCTTTATTTGCTGTTGTTAACAATGGTTTCCTTAGCAACTAATACCAGTTTCGTCATTCACAGAGACGAAAACAAATTGGTTCGCACGCACGCACGTAAACTTTGAATGAGGTTATTGGTTACGGTCAAAGATTTGAAATTCTCTGTAATAGTTCTCCATACAGTATTTAAAAAATGATCAAGTACAATAAAGTAAGTGATACTAGACTGTGATATACCAGTAGCCATAGTGTATAACAGTATAAAAAATCGTAGTATTATTATAAACACTATCAAAGTAATATTATACAGTAAAATCTCATAATTTAAGCAGGTATTTTGTCGGGGCCAATTTGATCAATTCGAGGTATACGACACCAAGGTAAACGAGCTGTTACTATATAGTTTATAAAGCACTGAAATATACAACGATGTTATTAATTGTAATGAGGATTTAATGGGTACATTAAAATTACTATTAAAGTTTTGTGAATACATAAGCTGAATTCTGATGCTTGTAAGTTTGTAGCATCCTTCATGGACAATCCTTTTCATCAACACAAGTAGTACCATCAGCGTTTCACGGACTTGTTGTTCGGGGCATCTACAACCATTGAGTTCGCACGACTCCACGCAGACATCGATCACTGGATTGTCACAAGTTGCTTGACAGGGACTAGCACACGGTACCTTCACAAGATCCCCTTTACATTTATTACAATTTTCCACTTTGACGCAGGTACTGCTGCCTTCACTTAATCGAACAGTATTCGTAGGACATTGGCAAACATTTTCTAAGCAAACTTGTACACATATTTCGATGATAGGGTTGTCGCATGTCGCTTCGCATTGAGTCCCGCACTCCTTCCTTACCAAATCTCCTTCACATTTACAATGTTCTGGAGAAATACATTCTGTACTGTCTTCGCTGCGTAGTACTTGACCAGGTGGACAGGCGCATTTAGGCTGACATGGCGTTGTTGCACATCGAACGATTTGGTAATTTTGGCAAGTTAGTTTACAACGTAGCGGACATTTATCCCATTCTTGAGTAGCGGGACAAATCGATGTTGGTTGTTTTTCGATACACCTACAGGACTGGCTGTCGCTTGGCAAATTGATTACCAGCAGAAATGTGCAGAAGTACTGATTGAATTTCATCATTTTATCGCCTTAGAACTTTCTTTTATCGTCGTACAGATTAGTATTTAAAAACTGAAAAAATAATAACAATATGCAATGCTGTAGTGAATAAGAAGGAATGAAAGTATACATGATGACATTTCCTATGTATACACAGTATATAACACTGTGACGCCTAGTGCCGTTAAGCTCTCTTACTACAGAAGAGACAATACTGGCAACAGTCGACAAACATAGTCTGATGAGGAAATGAAAAATCCATTCAGTTACATACAAAATTGACATTTATTACTCTGTTAATTTCCACTCTATTGAAAACACAAAACTGCAACTATAAACACACAATACATTTCCTTTTCTAACTCATTATTAGTCATTCGAGCGTCACAGGTAATTATTGTACGTAAGCCAATGATAAAGTCTCAACTTTATGACTAATTAACTCCTTCAACAGAAATGCAGTACCAACCATATCATTGATAAGTAGACTTTTCTGCGACAACGAAAATAACTTCAGAATTTGAATGAAATATGACAGGTTTCTACCAGGCATTGCTACCCATGAATTCAAAATAATAGTCTTAAAATAACTTCTGAAACAATCTAGCCTTTTCACGTAGCCTTTTACAACTCCAATCTACTCGAGTGCACTTACTATTTTTTAAACAAGACACAGCGAAGATTGAACTAACTGCCAAGTAAACTTGATCGTATTTCAGCATATATACTAATTGGACCTGTCTTGAATCTCATCTTATCTGCCATTTTCTCTTCATTATGAAGAAACTTAAACAATGGGTGTTACGAGAGTACAAGCAGATTGATAATAATATACCGTATGTGCGTTCTGGTATTTTTGCGCAAACAAAACTTCATATTAAATGTCGACTCGTGGATACCATCTAGCGGAGAAAAATCGGGGTTTAGTCCCCAGAAACAACGCAGTCAAATTTCTTGGACCCCGAAATCACATTTGTATCGGGGTTAGGCAATACGAAAATTCGTACCAATCAAATAAAAGCAGTTGAGAAAGATAGCAATTGCACAAATATACATCAGCCAGCAACAAATACCTATAATCAGATTTGAAGCTTTACCTTAAATTTATATTTGATGCTCGATCCGTTAGACCTGAAATGAATACATGTACTGGTTAATAGCTTGCCTAAGTTGAATAACAATCAAAAAATTTGAAACCCATTCACAATTCATCATCGTGAATCAATCTGTTTCCGCATATTCACAATCTCATCCATATGAAACTATGCCGATCCGCCTACCCACAGTCTCATCTATATGAACAATGCGTTTCCACCTATTCGCAGTCTCGTTTATGGTACTGAACTATATAATACTGTACTACTTTGCCGACTGTTGCATTGTACCGTTAATGTAGTTATATCAAAATCCAGTAAAAGATCGTAACACTGTAAAAGAGTAGAGGCAGATAGACAGTCGCCAGCAGCAAATTATTAGTTACCTCTGGCGATTAGAAAAGTGTTTTGAAGTCTATTTGTTCTCGATGTATGTCCATTGATAGCAGGGGAAAGCAGATAACGGGGTCGGAATCCTACACGATTTTCTAGGCCAATTACCCTAGACATGCCCAGGCTCCGAAAAAAGCTTGAAAAATTGGTAGAGGTTAACTCCCCAGATGCATTCGAATTACTACAACCCCCAAATCAGATTTTTATCAGGCCTTGACAATTGAAAATTTTATACCAATCAAATAAAAGGATTAGAGGTAGATACCATTTGTACAGATATACAGTCACCAGCAGCAAATTATAAGTACTGTAATCCTAATCAGGTTTAAAAGCGTTTTGAATAGCAATCTGTTGTCCTGAAAAGAATATTGGTAAATAGCCTGCCAAGGTTCAAAATCTTGCCCTTCCTACTCTGTTCCATAGCTCTTGAAAAGAGGATGAGTCTCCCACTCTTTTCATTTCATTTACAGAATAAAACGATTGCCATTGCAACGTCATAAAGTATGTAGTCTCCTATCTATAGAGTTCAAGATGTCACAATGACAAATGTTCTGAATATTTATCAAATCAGACTGAACCGAAGTTGAACAAATAAGTGATCTCGGGCAACACACACACAGTTTCTCCTTTATTTATGAGATGATTAAAGTATAGTACAGTACATATCTACATATGTCATTCCTATACACATGTAACAATGATTATAAAATATTAAGTAGATCTAACCATTCTTGTACTGACTATGAGGCAATAAGCATCGTTTATCTTAGTAGTGGAAAATGTTTGACTGCAGTTAGATTTCTGCTATGATTTGTCTTTAAATAATAGGGTATCAAATTCAAGATGAAGTGTATTCAGTTATACAGATATGGAGTCAGACTTTGTAAGAGTTTAAAGAAATAAGAAAAGGCAAGGAATATTATTTAATTATCATCTAACGGGGAGCCTATGTGGTTACCAATACTATATACTGTACGTTTCAGAAGTTCACTGACTGCTTTGACTTATAATTAATTTGATTAAAATTTCTGATCCGAAAAATCCCATTTTGAGTAAATGGATCAGGACTAGTCAGTTAGGTAAAACAATGTACTGATCTGGGGAAGCATTGTGTTACAACTGACAATTGATATCGCGATTCGTACGATTAACAAAGAGCTGCTTTTCGATGTTAGTTGAGCAGAAACCTTTGTATTCGAACGTTTTCTAACTTCAGAGAGAAGGATTTCCCAAATTGACTACGTATTGATTTTGGAGGAAGAAAATTACAGTGAGAAAATAAATAATTCATGGAGAATGAATGATGTGATCTTTTTAAAGACTCGAGTGTATGAATAGCAGTGAATAGTGGATAATCTACTCAACTCCACTCATCTATTCACAACTCCACACTGTACTCCACAGTAGATTATAATAGAATGAATACATGAATATTGTTTTTAGTTTTCTTCGCTTGGAATTTTGAGACATTGAGATGGATTCCGTGATAAATAGGTAAATTTGGAAAGCAGAAACCACAGTATACATATCATTGAAGCAGTCCTATAGACGTGCGAGAGTTGAAACTGTAGATTTCATTCAGTTTTAAAATTGTTGACGATCATGTTACAGTGACTGCTACTGCTTCAGTAAGAAGGGTAAAAGAATTACAGCAGAATGTAAGACGCCCTAGATAATTTGTAATGTTGAGAAGCTAATTTTTAAAGAGGTGAGGGAGTGGCACCCCGACAGGCTCAGTCAGCGCTGTGTAGTATTTAATTCTAGAATATATCATGCGAATGGATCGGTGTCGATACACGTCATTTCTTAAACACATTGGATACTACGTTGCATAGCGCTGCTTATATTGCTTCTTACGCCGACAGCAATAGCAATAGCAATAAGCACAGGTTAGAAAGTACCAAAGTAAGTACCAAAGTAAGTACCAAAATCGAGATGAAGTTTACTCAGTTCTAAAGGATACGAAGGTAGTACAGTACATGCTTAACGTGGGCTTCAGAGTATGGAGTAAGCAAAATAACCCCATAGGCTCAAGCTATTCCCTGAGATACAAATTTGTCACTGTTCGTGAATATTGGGATATGATATTATTCATGAATTCCATATTTTCCTTGTGATATAAGTTTATACTGCTAATCGAGACCTATTTTATCCAGTCATGCTTATTCCAGCGTAGTGAACTAACTACATTATCATTCATTAGAGATGCTGCTACTTTTGTATGAATGTGAGAATGAAATCGATAATACAATGCTATTATACATTTCCATATATGCTTGCTACTGCAACAAATAGATAGATAGGAGATGTACTGATCATAGTATTATACTGAGATACTGAATGTCAGAAAGTGATGAAAATGCTCTCAAAATACGAACAATGATTCTCGTTCACAAGACACTCATAGCATGCTATAAACATGGCGTGTATAATTGACTAAACCGTTATATGCTGAAAGACGAACCTTAGTCCTTATCTAGCATGCATATACTTCCCGTTGCTTTATCATACTTTAACGGAAGTGACTGTATGAAGAAGAAAACGGCAGTCAACTACTGTATACTGAGCGGAAGCCTAAATTTCTTTTATGTCATTTGATGTATGAATGTAGTTGCTCATGTTTTTCCATATCTCGAACTTTCTATAGCGGCACCTTTATTGATGCCTTGTGATTTTATGTTTACGACTGAAGCCAACAGCCTGCCTATATGTCATAAAAAATACTGGCATAAGGTATGAAAATGACTAGTGTAAGAAAGGCAGGTGCAATGCAATGAATAATTCATTAGAGAGGTACTACAACAACTAACACAAGAACAGGAGTTTTGAGGCTACTAAAGCTGAGCCACTTGCTCAGTCAGTATTCGAAAAGTCGTGATTTGCTCTTAGTCTCAATGAGGGCTCATGTCAGCTTACTAGTGTAGAAAATAAAGTACACGAAAACTGCACCACTAAATCGAGCTGCTAGTCATTTGTATAAAAGATACTCACTATTTAGAAATATATGTTATAGCTCATGATGCGTAATACTTCACTACAATGGTTCGCGATACAGCGAAATTAAATAAGAATAACTGTCCAATTATTTGCTGAAATAATGCTAATACTCTTTGTTCATTACAATTTACAGTTATGCGATTTTTGCAGACGTTTGACTTCATACTATAAGTTTATTACAGTATAAAATGCAATGCAAAATTCGCGTAATAACTGGCTTACTACTTCTGGGTATGCCCCCTATTATTTTTATTGGTTACCATGTAGCTGAACAACCCGATGTGTTACGGCGGTCGTATATCATGAAAGGTAAAGAGTTATATACAAGAAATCAAGTAAAACCATTGCTGGGATACCGAGAAGACTTGCCAAAAAGTGTTGCAAAAGAGTTACGCGAAAATTTAAAACTGGCGAAGCAAACAACGAAGGTATTCGTTTTCAATATTATTATGCGTATATTAATGGTATTATGATGGAAAAGATTTCGTTTTAATTGGAAAATGTACACACCAAATAATATTACAATAATCTTTTGTAGTTTTATCATTCACACTTAATTCTATTACAGGTAATATTACTCTGGTATAAGCCATGGGGTGAAGAATACAATCCTGCTGTGGTCGATGATGATCAATGTGGAAAATGTAAAGTGGTTCTGGATAGAAGTGAGGTAAGAAATTCAGCTCATATTAGATCTATTGATGGAATTTCAATACAGTTCATTCAAGGCTCTTGACTCAAGAGAAACGGACAATTAAGTTATTGAAACGCAGTTTGTAGAATTTTCTTGGGAGTTCTGAGTTGATGGTACTTTTACACTGACCGAGATTACCCTATGTGCTATGATAACGATATTTTAATTTTAAGATTTCGAATCCTGACACGGCGATAGTGGTCTTTCATTGGGTAGATGTGGATGCCAAGACAATGCCAACACCACGGTAAGACACCGATATGAAGTGTTAAAGTTTATCACTGTTTTGTACGTTTAAACGGAAAGAGGAGGTTACATATGTTAGAAGATATAGCAATTTATTGCAATAAGAGCCTCTGAAACTTGGCTAACCTCTTCAACTTCGAACTAACGAGCTTCCAATGTATTTATTCAAATGAAAGGAGAACAAACCAACTACATGTGTGGTGGTGCAGCGAACCGCCGACGTACGTCAAATATTGCCAAAAGAAGGATTTGTATTATGAAGACAGCTATCAGTTCAACGCAACCATGAACTACAGGTACACAAAACTTATGTAAAATGTCAGTGTAAAATGTATGATTACTTACATAAGATGTGGATATATTTTTTATTCTTCTACAAATTCAGGGTACTTGCACAGTTTGTATTTTTATAGGGATAAATTAGGAGAATCTGTAATTTTAGGCTACAATTGAATTCCTCAATAAATATAAATTCTTACGGACAATTTCCTAAGCGATTATTTCTTACATCAGGCATTCTTATAGCGACATTTTCCGCAGAAGACATTTACCTGCACGATTTGTTTCCATTCTATTTTTTACATGAGAATTTCCAACATCAGACTTTCCAACATACATATTATTCACGGAAATTGTCCGTAAAAAACTTTCTGGCTCCATTCATCATGTTTTGCAATCATTCATTCCTTTAAATAATAACTGCTCTTTTCCTACCAACAGAAGCGATTCTGACGTTTGGGGACCTTACTGGAACGCGGCAAATTTGAATCGCGCTGCTAACCACTACCTAAACCACTCGGACGTCCTGAAAAAAAAATCAAAGTTTGCCTTGGCAATGGTATCCGATTGCAAAATAATACCGAGTGCAAAAGACCGCTTGAATCTTTTGCAGCAGTTTAAATTAGACAAACAAGTGGATCTGATGGGTGAATGCTTCGGATATCATCGCTACAAGGGAACGATTGATGAATACAAATTTTTCTTCGCTTTCGAAAACTCCCATCATTGTCGTGACTACTTAACGGAAAAGGCGTTTGCCAACTCTCTGTTAAGAGGAATCGTACCGGTAGTTTGGGGAGCTACGTCGAAAGATTACAGGCGTTTTATGCCCAAAGGATCTTATATTTTGGCAGAAGACTATTCAAGCGTAGAAGATCTACTCGAATATATGCACTTTTTAGATCGAAACGATGATGCATACATGTCTTATTTCAGGTAAGCGAGAGTGTAATGATTCCGTTATGGTTTTCGACTACTTACTCAAATACGTTGGGATTAGAGTTGACTAGAGGTTCCAGTTATTTTGCTATATTTTATGTGGAGGCCAGAGGCATGAAAACATTGGCCTATTCTAACTAGGTAGTGACTTCAGAGGATGATAGCCTGTGGAGTTCAAATGGAAATGGCTATTTTTCTAAATATTGAAATTTAGAAGGAGCATCTTAATAGCTACAATGTCTAGTGTCACACGTCATTTTCAAATAATACTATTTACAGTTGGAGACTTGAAGACCAAAACATGGATAACAATGGTATTGGACGCCAGAATGATTATTGTGCTCTTTGCAGAATGGCTCACGGTATCAACGTAGACGATGTCCTATACAGTGGTCGACGGAACGAAGAAAAAGAAAAACTATTTACGAAATCGATATTGCCAAGGACAGTACCATCACTGAGTCAATGGTTTTACGGAACTGAAAACGAAGAATGCTTACGCGTGTACTAGTAAACGTGAATGAAGACGAAAAAGAAGCAAAGCTATCAACTCACTGTATTTTAAATACATGATAGTATGTTTAGTGGATGAGCAGCTATGTTTATAGAGCATAGCTTTGTAAGACAAAAAAATGCCTCCAAACTTCCTAATTTAAGATTGCAAAAAAATAATAAAGAATAACAAAAACATGAATACGTATTTCTATTTATTTTTTCCTGTAAATTTTTTTTTTTTGAACTTTCGATATCGATATCGGACATATAGAACTTTTATGACTGGAAATTATGGAAACCTCAGCCTTGCTGCAAACCTCAACTACAATGGATAATGTACAGATAAATATTGCAGAAATGTATACATAGTACCACTGTTTTTGACGTTTATTTTTATTATTCTAATTGTTTAGTCAAATCATTTAAAGGCCCCCTAATCTAGTAAGTGTTCGCATTTTCCCCCTCACCGTTGCAGATGCAATACACTACGAAAATGGCAACACCTTGGGCTGAGTTTAACGCAACGAAAATAAACACCAACACCGGTGACAGATGCGAGAGCACTCCGCAAACCTATGGAATACCGAGTATGGGAAGTATCCATCGCTTCAAATATCAGTTTTTCTGGTGCAGGCGAACTTTGGACAGATCTAAAATAGAATTAACGAAATACCTAAATTCACAAGTTTGTTGTTTGCTGCAAAATCTGGGAAGTTGCTTTTACACTCCGATCCTAAAGATTCAATTATGAGAAACTGGGAAAGCATTTCTTTACATCCGGTAATTGATATCGCGATTCGTGCGGTAAACAAAGAGCTGCTTTTCAAAGTTATTTGAGCCGGAACCATCGGATTGAAATAATATTTTGAAAGACTGAATGTGTGAATGGCAACGAAGAGTGGTAATCTACTCACTACCCACTCATCTATTCAATCCACACTGTACTCCACAGTAGATTATAATAGAATGAATACGTGAATATTGTTTTGAGTTTTTTTCGCTTGGAATTTTGAGACATAGAGATGGATACCGTGATAAATAGGTAAATTTGGAAGCAGAAACCACAGTATACATATCATTGAAGCAGTTCTATAGACGTGCGAGAGTTGAAACTGATCATTTCATTCAGTTTTGAAATCGTTGACGATCATGTTACAGAGAATGCTACTATAGTATGAAGGGTGAAAAATTACAGCAGAATTTAAAACGTTTTTGCAGACCTTTGACTTCATACTATAAGTTTATTACAGTATAAAATGCAATGCAAAATTCGCATTATAATTGGCTCACTACTTCTGAGTATGCCCCCTATTATTTTTATTGGTTACCATGTATCTGAACAACCCGATGTGTTACGGCGGTCGTATATCATGAAAGGTAGAGAGTTATATACAAGAAATCAAATAACACCATTGCTGGGATATCGAGTAGACTTGCCAAAAAGTGTTGCAAAAGAGTTAGGCGAAAATATAAAACTGGCGAAGCAAACAACGAAGGTATTCGATTTCAATATTATGATGTGTATATTAATGGTATTATGATAGAAAAGATTTCGTTTTAATTGGAAAATGTACACACCAAATAATATTACAATAATCTTTTGTAGTTTTATCATTCACACTTAATTCTATTACAGATAATATTACTCTGGTATAAGCCATGGGGTGAAGAATACAATCCTGCTGTGGTCGATGATGATCAATGTGGAAAATGTAAAGTGGTTCTGGATAGAAGTGAGGTAAGAAATTCAGCTCATATTAGATCTATTGATGGAATTTCAATACAGTTCATTCAAGGCTCTTGACTCAAGAGAAACGGACAATTAAGTTATTGAAACGCAGTTTGTAGAATTTTCTTGGGAGTTCTGAGTTAATGGTACTTTTACACTGACCGAGATTACCCTATGTGCTATGATAACGATATTTTAATTTTAAGATTTCGAATCCTGACACGGCGATAGTGGTCTTTCATTGGGTAGATGTGGATGCCAAGACAATGCCAACACCACGGTAAGACACCGATATGAAGTGTTAAAGTTTATCACTGTTTTGTACGTTTAAACGGAAAGAGGAGGTTACATTTGTTAGAAGATATAGCAATTTATTGCAATAAGAGCCTCTGAAACTTGGCTAACCTCTTCAACTTCGAACTAACGAGCTTCCAATGTATTTATTCAAGTGAAAGGAGAACAAACCAACTACATGTGTGGTGGTGCAGCGAACCGCCGACAACCGTCAAATATTACCAAAAGAAGGATTTGTATTATGAAGACAGCTATCAGTTCAACGCAACCATGAACTACAGGTACACAAAACTTATGTAAAATGTCAGACATGATTACTTACATGATATGTGGATATAATTTTTATTCTTTTACAAATTTGAATTAGTCGCCCAGTTCACATTTCTATAGGGATAAATTATACCAGATAATTTCTTACATCGGGCATTCTTACAGCCACATCTTCCGCCACCATTTGATTCCATTCTATATCTTACATGAGAATTTCCTATAGCAGGCTTTCCAACATAGATATTTTCCATTCTATTAAATTTTCCTGCACGTTTTATATATATTATCGGGACATAACTGAAAATCCATCATATGCAAAGTACAAATTCGTTGCCATAATCATCTGCCCAATTAAACAAAGGTAAAACAAAGGCATCGATCGTTTTGTCAGAAATCAAACGAACAAACACGCATCAGCCCACTGCTGTTAACACAGAAAGTCAGTAGGCGTGCAGATAGCGAGACACTCATTTCCTTTACTAAGCAGTCCTTGAAAGAACAGAAATTCGACAACACAATTGCAATTGTAAAATGAAGATCCTTAGAAGTCAGGGTATTTAAACTACTTCAGAACTATTAGTCACTAAGCAAGAGCGATTTGGTGCACATGAAATAAACATGACTTGAAAAAAGGATAAATGTATAGTAGAACCATTTTATGTTTACAATACAATTACAAAATCAGCATGTGGGCTAATTAATCAAAGTCTTTTTAACATTGATTAATTAGCAAACATTTTATGAAGCTCCGTATAGTAGAAGAAATATCCAACTGTCGGTTCAAAATTACACCTTACACATTCTACTGACACGTGCTAGAAACGATTTACCAGCAAGGGAATTTCGCCCTAAGAATTTGCCGTAAGAAATTGTCCGTAAGGAACTTTATGGTTCCATTCATCATGTTGTGCAATCGTTCAATCCATTTCAAAAAATAACTGCTCTTTTCCTACCAACAGAAGCGATTCTGACGTTTGGGGACCTTACTGGAACGCGGCAAATTTGAATCGCGCAGCTAACCACTACCTAAACCACTCGGACGTCCTGAAAAGGAAATCAAAGTTTGCCTTGGCAATGGTATCCGATTGCAATATAATACCGAGTGCAAAAGACCGCTTGAATCTTTTGCAGCAGTTTAAATTAGACAAACAAGTGGATCTGATGGGTAAATGCTTCGGATATCGTCGCTACAAGGGAACGATAGATGAATACAAATTTTTCTTTGCTTTCGAAAACTCCCATCATTGTCGTGACTACTTAACGGAAAAGGCGTTTGCCAACTCTCTGTTAAGAGGGATCGTACCGGTAGTTTGGGGAGCTACGTCGGAAGATTACAGGCGTTTTATGCCCAAAGGATCTTATATTTTGGCAGAAGACTATTCAAGCGTAGAAGATCTACTCGAATATATGCATTTTTTAGATCGAAACGATGATGCATACATGTCTTATTTCAGGTAAGCGAGAGTGTAATGATTCCGTTATGGTTTTCGACTAATCACTCAAATACGTTGGGATTAGAGTTGACTAAAGTTTTCAGTTATTTAGATATAGTTCATGTCGAGGCAAGATGCATTAAAACACTGGGCTGTCGTAACTGGGAATGTTTTCTAAATATTAAAATTTAGGAGCAGGATGTCAGCCTTGGTACTCGGTAGATCGGTATCAGGGACAAATGCAAGACAACATGTGTATTGCAATGATATATTCGGGAAAGCAAGGCCAGAAATAAGAGAGTATATGTAATCTGATGTTGAAGTCAATGTCTGTGAGATAAATGACAATCATGTTGTAATGGGATGACACAATGTTGGAATATGGAGTTCTGGCGTAGAAACAGTATGCGTCCAACTAAAACTGGATCCGATTCAAGTGATTTTATCTTGCCGCTTCCAGATGTATATAATCGAAATGCAGCATCTTAATAGGTACAATGCCTGTTCAACACGTCATTTTTAATTATTACTATTTACAGGTGGAGACTTGAAGACCAAAACATGGATAGCGACGGACGACAGAAGGATTGGTGCAGCATGTGCAGAATGGCTCACGGTATCAACGTAGACGATGTCCTATACAGTGGTCGACGGAACGAAGAAAAAGAAAAATTATTCACGAAATCAATCTTGCCAAGGACAGTACCATCACTGAGTCAATGGTTTTACGGAACTGAAAACGAAGAATGTTTACGTGTGTACAAGTAATACAATTAGCAGCGAATACAGCACGTCCAAAGTTACGTGTGGAAACATCATCCTGTTGGTTGGTTGTACGTTCAATTAGAGTTCCTCAACCAAAATACATGGCTGCTGATTGTAGAGAACCATGGAAACGTATCGCAGATTGAAGATTCTCTAAAAGAAAGTAATTGCAAGAAAGATATAAATAGATAGAAACGGATGAATATAAAGGATTTCCACTGTTTAATTATCGAACTTGTTATCAAGCAGTTGTTGTGATAGTACTTCTCCTTCGTCCAAATAATATGAATCTACGTGAAGGTGGACTGCTGCCACTGCTGTTTCTGCGCACACTGTTGTCTACGCGTTGCTGCACTCGCCTTACCGCTAACCTTCGCTGCAACGCGCGCCTCACCTAAACAAATATGATATAACAGGTCACTTACTACCCAATTCTAGGGTTTTCTGTTTTTTCAAAACATGTCCTGCTCCATTTAGGTATCAAAATCCCCACCAGGAATATTATTTATTCTCTGTTAAAACATTTTTTGGAACTTTTGATATCGATATCGGACATAATGAACTTATATATCTAGAAATTATGGAAACGGCAGCCTTGCTGCAAACCTCAACTACATTGGATGATGTACAGATAAATATTGCAGAAATTTATATATAGTAGCAGTGTGTTTTGACATTTACTCTTTATTTTCCTAATTGTTCAGTCAAATCTTTTATGTGAACTTATTCTAGATAGTGTTTGCAGTTGTTTTTTTACCTCGCCGTTGCAGATGCAATAAACTATGAAAATGGCGAAACCTTGAGCTGAGTTCAACGCAACGAAAATAAACACCAACACTGGTGACAGATGCGAGAGCACTCCGCAAACCCATGGAATACCGAGTATGGGAAGTAGTACGAAAGCTCCTATTGAAACGAACATGAATAAGAATTGATAAGGAAGAATATTTTGATTCAATTTACAGCAGTTGAGTTTCGGATGTACATGAGTTTAAGCATTTCACCTTTTACTGCTGCTCTAGTATCACGCAGAAAATTTCTTCTTTCATTTGCCGATGCGTTTTCTATAGGTCCACGAATAACGATAGCCGCTGAGGATTTCCTGGAATTCAGGGTTACCGAGTTTCGGTACACAACAGAGGGTCGGGTGCTAGAAAATCTGAAAATATTACTAGCTTCATGAAGTATCGATGCTGTATTTGTGTAAGCATTTGATAGATTGATAACTACATAGGAGTAACGAAAGTGAACAAGATGTAAAAATGAGTATGGCGCCAGATAAGATAAAATGGCGATAATTTTCGTGTGAATGTGACACTTACATATTCACATCTTGATTACATTTCAGTCAATACCATATATACATACATATACTATATGTATCTAATTTCTTTGAGAAACTCATTGATGAAAAATATTTGTAATTTAATGGATAATTGAAGGTTCTATCAAAGCTTTCACAATCTCAATTTTTCTTGGAAATCGAATCATTTATTCACACACTTACCTGCTGCATTCGCTAAACGAAGGATATCTGTAGGATGATCGCTTTTCGCTATCAGAGTGGAGTTCAATTTTATTGTTGTTCCCTAAAGTCGAACTGCAACTTGTACGGTTACCCGCGTTGTTGTTATCGAGATGTGTCGCGAGGAGATGGTCGCTTGACAACGCTGTTTGAAAAAAACAAAATCTTTTGTAAGGACGAATATGAATAACCTTCTCCATAAAATTAACAATTGCTTTGCCAATTATGTAACTCAAAATGTGTAGACGTGCATGACTGGTACGTAACTTTCTCTTTATGTAAATATCTCCTGCTGTTTAATTCGGCCAGCATGAGTGGGATGAAGGTGATAGGCTTATCATGTTTCATATAGAAGTGGCTTTACCAGAAGTACCGGGATCAACAGCTTCGTTGTCAGTAGTTACTTGCAGCAAACACTTTGATGTAGAAACAACAGGTATATTTTTCTGTCCGTTCTTTTTCATGCAAGGCTCTTGGTCGCTTATTGTGTCCCCATGCAGATGATCGTACGTATCCGAGGTTGAAAATCGATCCAGAATTACGTCTGGTATGCCAGGTCCCGTGGGAACGATTGGCAACAAGTTTCTTGGATTTTGGGAGTTGTAAAATATCTTACTGGGAATACGCGCTGTAGGGGTTGATGAGCTCATGCTGTTTATGTAAACCTGTGGTAAGAGAGTATTTCACATAGTTAGAGAATAAAAAGAGAATAGTAAAGATATAAGGTATATACTACGAAGTGTAAGAAAAATATTCAAAATTGAAATCTGAATGAAAGTTGACAATGATTGATTATTCCAAGGCAAGATTAGGTATTGATAATGGTGTATGGGAAGACATTGACGTTATCGCATAACCAAAATATGGAAGGTCTTCCACATACTTTCACTATCACATGTATATATATTAAACCATAGCTTGCCCCTTTCAACCGACCGACCGACCGACCGACCGACCGACCGACCGACCGACCGACCAACCGACAAAGGACAGTTAAAGTTCGTTGTTGTACTTACTAACTGCAAGTATGAATGAACTATCGGCAGTAGTGCCACAAAGTAGCAATATGGCTACTGACCAAGATTGCGGAAACTGTCCTCTTCGCCACTCCCCGCAAGTGCCCATGCTTACATGAGTATGAAAACTACCGAAGCTTTATGGACTATGAAGCGTATTAAAACTGAACAATAAACCTTATAATTGCCAATGTCACCTGCAGTGTTTTACACATAACGATCGTGTTGAACGCAAGAACGAGTAAAGCCGGTACAAGGAAGCTCCATATCATACCACTAGTAGTGCTGAGCCAGCATCTCTCATAGCTATCTTCTGCAGAAAGAAAATTCATTTATAAAACGACATAGTGTACACACAATACTGATATATTCACAACACATACGGTTAGAACACTGAACGGTAACTTACCATGACTCAATCCAGGTAACGGCTGCTCCAATACGGGATACATTAGCGTATTATTCGGGCAGGTAATGAAATTTTGACTATCTGAATCGTTTCGTTTCGCCAGCATAACGTAAGAATTCGTGGGTATCCCATAACCGGCTGATATCATAACGATGGCGATTGGTATTCCCCAGCCCACGACGTACATCCAACGATAGCTCACAATCGAAGAGTGCAGGAAGACCTGGCTCAAAATACAACATGGCAACAACGCGTTTCGTCGGTGTAAGTACTTTAATGACAGTCTGGTTACCTACCTGAACAACATAGAGATACAGAAATATGCCTTCAACCAACATCCACATGAAGAATGCAAGCATGAATATATGAGACAATACTGTCAATACGACGCATACTTTGTCGTACTTAACGAGCGAGTCACTGAAAAGCTAAAAACACAGAAGACACAGCACTGGGTAACAAAAAACAACATAACTTCTTCTATGTATAGCGGGAGTTCTGATTCCTTTCTTTCAATGAGATATTTAAAACCGAATTAAAACTATAGTACATAAGAAAATACTTACATATAATATGTGAACCAGTAGAAGAGAAATAGAAAGATGGCAATGCGCTTTCAGTCTTTCATTTCTGACTTGGTTTCGGACAAGGAAAAAAATGATCAAGGAGCAAATTAAACCGATAATAGACATGGCTGATCCGACTAGAGAAATTCCTCTTAACACCTGTAAACATGTAGGATAAAAAATCAGTCGACTAACCTTATGTTCGGTAGTTAATCAACTCACTTCCGTAACACTGTCCGAGACTATGTATTCCATTTCAACCGGCATCATAAAAGCTGCAAAGTTTGTAGTGTGATTGCACTTACACGTGATACCAATTCGATCCGCAGAAACGACGTAACATCCACGTGACTCCCACGTCAGCGTGCTTGGATTCAGAAACTCACAAGAAAGACATTGTCGTTCCCCGCTGGAGTGATTCGCAAACTTTATCCTTGACAGAGAAGTGAAACTAAATCGGTTAGTTACGAGTGAATATGCCTAGGCTGTATGGGGATGTATACCAACTATCTTGTTGAGTACATGGATCCCTACTTTAGTGACACGATTTATGGCTGCCGAAACCTCAAACCACATACCCAACTACCAGTGCTGTACTTAACAATTCTGGGAACAAAATTTAGATTTAGGCCTGCTTAAACTTATTCTACGGTACCTAAACTGTCACAGAGTGCGTTTTTTGAGAAGCAGGGGTTTGCTGTTAGTCAGAGTCGCTAAAAATAACGTGTAAATTATTTTCAAATACTCCACTTACCAGTAAGTTACAGGTACAGACATTTTTATTCCATTTCTTCGAGCAGACAAAGAGATAACACCGCTTTCGCCAACAAACGTTTTGTTGTAGGATTTCATGCTGTTAGTTCTTGATACGGAGTTGTCCAGACTACGTGCACGTTTAGAATATTCCGAGATGTTCGACTGCAAACTTTTCGAAGATATATTTCGAATCAAACTTGACCAGGACTTGTATCGAATTGTGTACACTAGAACAAAGAGGAAAATTATATTTTATTCCTAGCTACGATTATAGTACTGTACAGTACCATGTTAATACATGATTAAGCATGTTACCTTTTAATTCGTCGTCATCTGATGACCATAATTCATCCGTTGCTATCGCAACGTCGTCGAAAATGAATTGAGATGTAGAAGAGCTTGCTACGATGAAATCAAAATTTGAAGGTAATTTGAATGCACAATACTAAGTAAATATCGAATTTTGTTGTAATATACAGTACAGCCAAAAAACAACAACATTCGGAACAGACGTTCTATATTCTATAGTCTATAGTCTCTATACAGTGCTTGCAGCACAGAACTCACATGAAGTGACGAGCGACAGACTCACGGACAACGAAACCTTGTCAAATGTCAAATTCTTCGCATTATTTTTAAAACTAGGATTCAAAATAATGTCGGATATTGTCCCGACGTATCGGTCAGTTGTTAGCAGCATATTCCGCATTCTCTCTTCGATTTCCGAGTAGGGCATCTTTCAAAACAGACAAAAATGCTCAATGAAAGTAAATAATTACTGTAGTAAAGAAATAAGTATTGCTTACCTGAGCCCAGGCGTCAGCTGAGGCACTGTTGACTATGTTTTCTACGAGATTCATGTAAGTGCTCAAAATACTTTTCCCAAGTTTATATTGACCCAGTCCTTCTTTGTTGGTAACACTCATGAATTTCGTCGTGATGTCGTCTATTATTTTGCCAATGGTTTCCTGAATCCGAATCAGGGATATAATATCAGCAGAAGTTGGCACGGATTGTTCAGCTGGAGGGTTATACAAATAGGCTGTTGGTTTATGAGCTTTTGTAATGTCTGACAAAACTGCTTCCATCAATTCCAATCTGTATAAAATATTGTCAAACAAAAAAGAGGCGATATGGAAATTAATTGCCCAGTTTAGGCTTGGGGAAGGGAAGCTTCACATACTAAGTGGAAATTTAAAGCAAATACTTGTGTAAGATGTTTTATGGATGGAAAGATATCCTCTTAAAGTAACTAGTGACAAATAAAACATGCCTACTCCATTACTGAGAACTCACAGTGACTGCTGACAGAGGATTTTCTTGACCAGTTTTTGCAAATTCGCTTTTCCACCCAGCGTATGCTTTAGGAATCGTAAATTTCCTTGCTGAGAGAGCGTGCTTAGAAGTCGAATTTTGGTATTCGCCGTGTTCCCGTTATAATCGGTAAAAACTCCGCTGATATCAGTCGAATTGGCAATAGCCTAGTTAAAATTTTCACTTCAAGTTATATAGTTCGGTATAGTTTAACAGAATATTCATTATATCTCATTGTACTCTTGAACCTACTTGGGAAATATATATCAATCCCACAATCGCCTCTTTGCGCTTTTTGATTGTTACTTTGCAGCAGGCTTTCTTTTCTTCATTTGCGCACAAACTAGTCGGTGTGCTTACGATGTCTTCCCACAGTTCAACTAATATATTGTTTTCCTCGCAATTCCATGCTCTTCTCTGTATGTAGTCTTCTAGTAAACCGTTGAGACGTTGTAAAATGGTGGCAGTTGAGAGAACCGCGCTGATATTTCGACTGCATTAAAGAACACTTCGTTAAAAATAAAGTTGAATGCAAACAATAAGTTATTATTCACTGAAACCAATTTTTTTTTCGTTTTGACAGCTCCTCGGAGTACTGGGCACATTCCAGCACGAAAATCGCGTTGTTTCATTAGGCTGTATTAACATGATGCGTGACATTTAATGATATGGATGGTCATTTCGAGTCACCTGGCTACTTTAGTACGACACTAGCAGTATTCTGATTAGTTTAATATACGAAGGAGTGATCGAATTATGTTTTTTATCCTTTATTGGTCGTGAACATTCAAGACTAGGTCACATTACATTACATCTACAGACATCACCATATTATGTACGACGATATATTAAGAGAAAAATTGCTCCAATCAATGTATGTTCTATTTGACTAACCTGTGTTGAACGATATTATCGAGAAGCCAATGATAGGAACTCGTATTGTAGATCTCCCGTTTTCTGGTATCGATAATAGTAAATATTTCATTAATTTCTTCTTCTTCACTGTCATCAAGTTGCGTAGCTGTAACAACACAAGAATTAATAGGACCGTCAATTATACTCACGAAAGAAATGTAACGTGACCAATAAATGTTAAAACCTGTTTTACTGCTAATATAAATAGAACGGCCCTGCCTTAAAACAGGATTATTGAGACATAAATATAAATCGTGATGCATAATGGGGTGATAAGAGAAAAAATGGGTGATTTGATTCTTTCTCACCATTAGTGCCCTTCAATGCTTTTTCAATTGTTCGTTCAACTGTGACCAAGCCAAGGTACGTATCGTCGTACAAAACTCGGTAAATGGAAGTTAATACAATCTTCTCGTTGAATCCGAACAGCTTGAGAAGGGCCGAATTGTGCTCGTGAACTTTATTCACCGTTCTTTCTTCGTTAACTGCGATTGTAAGCATAAACAGTAAATAGGTTTCAATATATCATGCGTTGTTTACGAGACGTGTACTTGTTTATGAAGCACGTAAATCTGCCCGTTTATTACGGATCACCCAATAGACTGAATTTAGTAATATAAAAACTACATTGTTCGACTGGACTGGACTTACATTTCGTTTTTGTCGGAATCGGCAAGTCTGCTGGCGGCATTGTTTTTGATGAAAAACTGTTCGAATTTCCACTGTCATAGTCATAACTGGTAAAATTCCGATCATCACTCAGGTCTCTACCGGAATAACTATCATATTCGTAGTCGTCGTCATCCAACATGTCAATAAGATCCAAGTCGCGTGTTGTGTTGTATATATCGCAGTGACACGTACTGGTCAACACAAGTACCTGAAACAGAAGGCGACAATATATATATATAGCATAGCATATGGTTATATCTAGGTAATAGATTTTTTTGGTCAATTTAAATTAATTAGTCATTGACATTTTGGCCAAGCAACTAGATTTATTACCCGAACCCGACTCCCTGTTCTCATTGAAAAGCGGTTAGAAGTAGAGATTGAGAACCTAATCAAAAATAATTCAGTGATATAGTGAACAATTTAAAAATAGTATACTAAAGAAAAACATTTCCCGCCATTGAAATATAAACTTCCAAGCGATGAAGCTTCTCATATATTTAATAACTGACGAATTAGTCTGTTTTGTACATCTGTATTAGGTTTTATCCACAATACCCAAACGCAGCCCAAGTTAAAGCAATAATGTTAAAAAAATACACATAATAGTTACGGAAACAAGCCTCGGTTATATAAACCAATGAGGAAATAAAGATATAAAATAACAATTTATAAACTCGTCTTACCGCCAAAAGGAGGCTTGAAATCATTTTCAATTTTCCTGGAGCTTTGGGATTGTCCACAAGAATTCTACTTATATTTACCAATAATTACATCAACAGTGAATAATAAATATACTATCTATGTTAACTTATCTTTGGTACCTAAATCAAATATCAGCAGTTGGTGAGTCAATACCTAATATTAAATACATTCTTCAGTTTTTTTTTTATCAGAATTGAAAAAAAAAATGAACAGGAAGGGAACTTCTGCAAGCATGAATGGGCGGGTAGGTTGTGAATAAAGACAGGAAACACGATTTACGTAAACGTCAAATTCAATTCAATGGTGATGTATTTACTGGGAATCGAAGCACTGGTGTGCTTCTACACGATCTGTGGGGTATTTAGAGAAGGAATATCATATGCGCACTGCGGCTGAAGATCAGCTAGCGAAATTAAACATCTTTAGACCCGGTACTATAATTTAGTTGTGCGTTCCCTTCCAGAGCCTAGTATAGTGAAGCGATCCCGGTATGCAACATTAGTGAGAAAATACACTAAAACCACTAGAGGGGAACTTTCCAAACCAAAACAACGTTAGAGTATAAATAACAAAATAACAACTCGCCTTATCTAAATCTTGGGGTCCGCGCTTCTAAACTATAGTACATTCAGGCCCTTCACTATATATTTAAAAAACACAGAAGAACGTTTACTAGGGGCCTGCATAATATACATTTTCTACAACACTACAAGTTTCGGGAACTAAACAATACCGTACATAATTCCCACTGACTGACTGATTCAGATGCTGTTTTGAATTATATCAGTGACAAATCTTCTATATAAGCCTACATATTCTTCATTTCCTGAATCCTGTTATTGGACTGTATATGTAACTACATGCTTGCTACTAACTAGACTACGAGAATTCTAACCGACTACTGCCAGTAACAGTAGGTTACACTGATATATTTTCACCTACTCGAAGCGTTTTAGAATGAATGTAATTGAAGACACCAATCAATGTATGTAGTAATTAAAGTGAAGGCGCGAGATAGCCAATATGAACTCTTACGCACGGTGATTACAAGATGTAGCAAAGTGGTTGTACGATTACACGAATTTTACCCAAATCAACGCTATCTGCTTTAATAGATAGACAACTGGATAATAGCACATTGCCCGATGAAACAGAAGTGTTCTGACAATTCCTTTATTTATCATTCCAATAAATTTACAAGATACAGTTGATTGATTGACTTTAGAATCGAAGATAAAATTGTGATGCCATTACATTTCTACTGCGATTACTGCAACAACGATGTCTGCTGTAAAAGATAAACAACTGACTAAAAGCACATTGCGAGATGAAACAGAAGTGTTCTGACAATTCATTTATTTCTCATTGCAATAAAATTACAAAATACAGTTGATTGATTGACTTTAGAATCAAAGATAAAATTTTGAGGCCATAACATTTCTACTGCGATTACTGCAATTCTTATCGTCAAGGACACGAGGAAAGACAATCGGAGGAACCTGCGTTCATACGAGTGAAACCCCGTGGGCAGCGGCAAGCACTAACAAGATGCAGAAGGCAGAAATCTGGATGAGATCCATCACAGAAAATTTCGCAGGAACTGACTCCATTCTGGAAAGTGAGATCCCCTTGACAATCTTTTCCGTGTACCTGGTCGAGGCAGGTACAAAAAATCAGCATCAAAGTTACAGCGAAAAAGATTGACTTGTTCATCGTGACCCGAGATAGTGCAGTAGAAATACGAAGAGAGTTCAGTGCAGTATACTGTTTTCACTGTAGAAGCAATACGTACGATGCTTTCAATTGGATACCGAGCGCTTTATATAGGCCTCGTGAACCGTATTCATCCTTTCAATCTAATAAGCCTTTTTCTTTAAGTTAGTCCTTTTGCAAAACGTGCTGTTTGTTACTTAACCTATTTGTTTTTCAATTGGTTGACTCGAAATTTTATTCATATTTAGAAAAAGCTTATGAATAATTCTCCTCAAGCACGTCACTTGTACTGGTGTTTACTCTGTAGACCTATATCAACATATTTGCTAGGTCCAGCATATTTTTACAGGTACAGGAGAGCCCTTGTGTTCAATGACACAAAATAAACGTCTTTTATCGTTGTTTTTCTGCACAAAAGTGAGTTCCCCCAATTTGCTGACAACAATCGCATTTTAAACTGCCGTAAATTCATAACAATACGTCATTCATTTACAAAAGAAATCCTACATGAACGGAAATTCGTAGCCAAGCCTGAATGGACTAACTACTTAGCCTTAATCTCAACAATCTTCCTCGTATAGTTGGAAATCCCATGTCATCTGGCAAGTATGAATAATACATTGATATCCATTTTTCTACGAGGACGGAAATCTAATGATCCTGGGAGTGGCTTGCATGGTGAGATTTTTACGTCTCCACGAGTGTGTATAGAGAGAAGTGGTATACATACATACCACTCATGTACCAGAAAAGATGAATGCTATAGGTATATATCCTTCCTGCCTTTCAAAGCACGGGATACAACCTTCAAATGAATTTTCAATGACTTCTGCTATCCATCCTCTTATTTTTATATACTGAACTGTTTTGATGGTCAATAAACAACGATAAAACCTTACACATAATATTTACTCAATTCAACTCATTGCGGAAATTCGTTCGCATATGTGCATCATACCAAACCCTCTGGACAATGGCGAACATTCTCTATGCATGATTCGATGTAAGAGTCAACTAGAATTGTACACAATTATGCAGGGGGCCCATTGTTGTCAATTGTAAAGTTGTCACATTNGGAAAATATACCCAGGATACGAGTAATAACCTTATCGATAAAAGTATACACTCGACCGGCGATTTTCGCTTACATCTCCCTAATTTCACCGAGCGTTTCACCGCAAACAAATTTACGCCATAACAGGATTGTATGATCGATGCCGCGCCATGCAGACGTTTGAGGAACTATTTCATTGCGTAGGATTTATACGTTGGAGCATACGTTTACGCACAGCGTTTTATAATGAGAAGTTAATCTTCGAGACTTCCTGCTGTAGCGTAAGATTCCCGTACAAGAATCAATGTTCTATATAGGACATGCGATACAGTTGATGTACAAACAATACAAACATCTCAGAAAAGAAGTCTACCTTGTTCAGCGATTCCCGTTTGCCTGTGTGAGGATTTATTCTTTACAGGTATCAGAGAACGTTCCAAATGTAGATTAATTAGTGTTACACGTCGTGCATTTTTCCAGTGTAACGCTATATTATATCCAAATTCAATACGGCGCTCCCAGCGATTGTATTTAAAGAAATTGTAACAAGGCAATTGTGAGGGCCCACGGGGCCCTACGGGGAAAACGTGAATTATCTTGCGTCAGAGACGGTCATTTCGAGACGTGAATGAACATCTATTTTGCGCGAAATTTGAAACGAAACTTTTAGGGATTGTTCTTGACACTATAGCAAATATTGTGACGAAGTTTGAGTTTGACACACCAACTGTAAGGGCCCGTGGGGCCCGAAGAAAAAAGCATACATTTCCGTGCCGAATAAGGGTATTTCTCGGACGTAAATTGAAATAGATTTTGCGTGAAATTGGAAAAATAACTTTCAGGGACTGTTGATGACACTCTTGAATATATATTGACGGAGTTTGAGTTCGACAACACAACCGTGAGGGCCCGTCGGACCCGTAAGGGGCACCATGATATTTTTGGGTTAAAGTAGGGTATTTTCGAGACGTTAATTAACACTTATTTTGCGCTAAATTGAAAACGAAACTTTCAGGGATTGTTTATAACATAATTAGAAAAGTTTCTGATAGGGTTTAAGTTTGACACACTACCTGTGAGGGCCCGTTCTACCCGAAGGGGCGTGCATGTATTTTTGGGTCGAAAAACGGTATTTATAAAACCGTTAATTGACATTAATTTCGCGCGAATTTGAAAACGAAACTTTCATGAATTGTTGATATTATTGGTGGAAATATTGTGACAAAGTTTGAAAGGTGCAACGCAATTGTGTGGTCCTGTGAGGTCCAATATTGGAGTGCCAATATTTTGGGTCAGGAAATATGATATCGGCAATTCAAGACGTAAATTAACACTTATTTTGCGCTAAATTGAAAACGAAACTTTCAGGGATTGTTGTTAAAGGTAATAGAAATATTTCTGACATGGTTTAAGTTTGACACACTAACTGTGAGAGCCCGTGGAGCCCGAAGGGGCGAACCTGAATTTTTGGGTCAAAAAATGGTATTTTTGATACACGAATTACCTTCGATTTTGCGCGAATTCGGAAACGAAACTTTCAGGAATTGTTAATGTCATCGTTATAAAGATATTGATCAAGTTTCAGTTTGACACAACAGCTATGCGGGACTGTGGGGTCCGGAGGGTGATAGACGATATTTTGGGTAAAAAAATGAGATTTCAAAGCTAAAATTAACACTTATTTTGCGCTAAATTGAAAACGAAACTTTTGGGAGATGGTTGATATTGGTGCTAGAAAAATTATGACAGAGTTTGAGTTTGACACACGACCTATAAAGGGTCCAAATTGGCTGGGACAGATGGTTGGCACATATGGCATAAAATTTGATATGGATATATTTTTTTTTCTACGA
>QXVX01005354.1:0-75177 GCA_013436065.1 Halocynthia aurantium | reverse complement strand
TGCGGCAGCATTATTCAAACACTCACTTGCCTTCTCGCAAATATTAATCGGCCAATTACAATAGAACACCCGTTGTACGGGAGTTCTAATAACGTGGTGTTGGCAGGTTTTATTCACAGTTGACGAAGCACTGCTTTCGCACAAGATCAAGATATTGCTCGTGTAGCACGTCGTTCAAATGATAAGACGAATCGCTTGACCATCCGTTTTGCCGAAGTAACAGGAGCTTATAAATAGAAACACGACACTGACAACACTTTTCCGATTCGAATCATAAAAATATACGCGATACGCCTTATCAGAAGTAAAGGTGTTAAAAATCAAATTTGGTAAAATTCACATGCCGGACCTTAGAATAGGGTAGTGTACCTCATAGTATGTGAAGTACGGTAATCGAGGACACTGTTGAAGTCATCAAATTGTATAATCATTGCCGTCTTCCATTACTTTTTGACCGGGGCCAAGTAATGAGTTATGGCAGTGCCGTTGAATGGTGTGATGATGGATCGTTGCTTTGGACGTAATTACTATCCAGGTGCTGACATTTGGTCGAATGCGAGTGAAGTTGAAGAGTCATTCAATGTTTTCGAAAAGACCTGTTATGATTCGTTTTCTGGTACCTATTCAATCATCGGAATGGACTACGAGTGGTGCTTCAAGCGTAGCTGACGTGAACCGAAAAGGCACAAGCAAAATCGCATTCCCTTGGAATTCTGAAGCAACAGAGGAAGTATCTTGATTTTTATTATAAGCGAAGCAATCACAATTGCGGTTTTTCACCAGCATATAATTCGAAAAAGTAATGAACGAATCAGTGTCCAAATCAATTGTGGTGCACAGTGCAAGATCGAGAGATAAAGTAGGTATCAAAATTTTTTCAAAGCTAAATTCGATAACAAAGTCAATTCGAAGCCGCTATTCGGAGCTCTGATCCAAAAAATTCCACGTTCCCATTATATCATTATATACTTGATTTGCCGCAGGAGACGCGGTTAAAAGTGCACCACGAGCACATCCAGTCGCCGTAGTGGATGAATCTTCTATTAAAAGTATTATTTTGAAGTAGAAGAAATCTGTAATCTTTGACAAAATGCATAAAGAGGGATTCACAGTTGCTGATTTTTAAAAGTGAAACAAGGAGCGTAAAAAACATCGGCAAAACAGTTTCAGAATAAAAAGTAACAATACACGAAACGTAAAAACATTGCTAAAAAGAACAAGAGACGCTCTTCCTGCTCTCTGTCTCAGAAAGACAAAAAAATCATTTGCACTTCGTAGCAGACCGGTCACCGAGTCCAAGACCATTGATCTTGAGATAACATGTGACATGTGACAATGCTTGACAGCTCAAGGCGACGGGTCATCATAGGAAATATTTGGTTCACACTTTTGGCAAAGAAACTTTGTTGGGAACAGTTCAATGCAATACTGCATTCTCATCTTTGATTTTGAAATCAAGACAATTGTTCTCTGTATAGGAAAAGAAAACTATAAATACGGTACTATAAATGCATTCAATATAACAGGATTATTGAATAGTGGTAATTTGTATTTTCACCTTTTTGTGAAAGGCGCGAGAACCCCTGCATCTGAACTAGCGATGACGGCTGCTGGTAGGGTAGGAATAGAACCTTGACAAAACGGAAACAACAATTGATAAATTCATCAAGTAAATATAAATATAATAGCAATAGTTGTAGGGGAACAACTATCAAAAGACAGCTGTAGTAATGGAGGGCAGTTTGGATAGAGATACAGGGGTTTCTGAAACTTTACTGTTCTACTTTGTTGAGACAGTGCAATTAGTATCAAACTTCTCACCTGGATATTGATATTGGTGATGAGGCAGAATCGCTTCGTGAATGTGATGATGAGTGTGAAGATGGCGTTGGGTCGGAGGCGATGTCGAGTTTGCATTCGGCGGATTTCTAATGGGTAACGCTTTAGTATCGGGGGTAACTGATTTCCTGACCTGTGAGATCCCTTAAAAGAGTTACAGATGTGTTCAAGACATACCAAGGAACAAAAAATAATTTTTTAGCAGAGGGAATATCTATTTGTAAACACACCTTCAGAGATTGGCCTTTCTTTTGAGTTCGGATAAGAGGCGCTATCGTGTGTTCTTATGTCGCTTCGTGTCCTTCTGACGCCCTCATCGCAAAACGGTGATCTGATTTGAAATATGTTGTTTGAGGATTAAATCGATTTTGAATTTTGTTACCATCACTGCACAAGCTTTCTTCCTTATGTCTATAAGCTGTAAAAGTGTGGCAAGAGTATTTTCAGCTTACCTTGAACCACCAGATGACCGTTCTGGCGTTGACTTGGCAATGACTTTTTCAGGATTACGGTCCGAAACTGCTGGGTGAGGGGGGTGACCTGGCGGCCAGGGACCATGTGGATATAATTGCTGTCCGGGGTATATGTATCCTGGCACTGGGAAAAATAAGTTATTTTTTTAAGTATCTACTTACAAATCAATGAGATAATAGAACGAAATGATATATGGTATACATACTTGGTGCAAATCCGAATGGAGATAGGTTTCTGTATGCGTGATTCGGATCAAATGCATAGGGGTAAAACTGCACAGGAGGTCTAGCACCAGGAGGAAGAGTTTGCACAGGCACTGATGGAGTGGCATAGACTGACGCAGGAGGAATGGACTTCTGAAACAAAACCGAATGCTTGATATATCTATATTTATTTGGATATTGTCTAACTCGCATCTATCACAACAGGACATAAAATAGTTGTTTTTAAATGCCTGAAAAAACATTGGCTGGGCAGTGATAGTGTTTGATAGTTTAATAACAGTATTGAAGTAAAGTAATTTTAGCTAAACCTACTTTATCAGGACTTGCTACTTGACGTTGTTGTTGTTCACTGAAATTTTCTCGTGTCGCAGGCTTCCTCGAGGGCATGTGGTTTAAGGTTCTTGACGTATCTATTGAACCCTCTCCTAAACTAGGTTCACGCCTGTGCGCCCTTTCAGTCTCCGAGCTTGGCCTGGGAGGTCGATTCCCCACCAAGGGTGACGACGCATGTTGAGGATGTGGAGATATCCCTCTCGGAGTGGTTATATGACGAGTTTTGTTTGGGGTTGGCGGATAACCAGCAGGGAGAGGTGCTGGAGATCCTCTAGAAGGAACTCTGGTTTCTATATCTTGCAATGATGTATTTGTACCGTGCTGGGTAGGCAGATGGACAGGCCGTTCTCCTCTACCGTCATACCGATGATTTCCCTGTGTACACAAATACAGTAACAGTAAAGAATAAGTTTTTGTACCCAACTACTAAGTAATTGGTGCCGGCTGGCTCATTTAATTTTTTTTCAAAAGATATTTAGATACGCGATCCGACATGACAAATTAGGCACCTGATGCTGAATGCGAGGAGAGGGAGAAACCTCCCTGCTTCTTCTTCCGTCACTACTACCCCTTGATGGTGAACATTTCACTTGTCTTTGACTGACTTTTGATTGTTCCTTTAAAGCCGGGGAAGACACTTGTGGACGAGAAGAAGCTGGCTCTTCTTTAATGCGTTGTTGTTCCACATATCCTCCTTTTTTCATTTCTTGCTGTATGACCTGCTCAAAGTGTTGTCTGCAAAACAACATATACCATTACTGACCACATATCCCAATAAAGCTTTACTACAGAGAATAGTCAGGAGTCATGGAGGTTTATAAATGAAAACTTCTTATTGAATTTAATTGAGGAAATTATGAACAGGTATGTATTGATGTTTTTGTGTCTGCATACAAACAAATTTAACATCAGGAACAAGTGTGTCGAGAAACGAGAAACCAGAAAAGAACTGTACCTGAACTGTGGATGAGTATACTGGGCCTGAAACATGCCATTCCAACCAGGAGTGCTATTGATACAGCCGTAAGGAAAACCTGAGCTAAATGCTGCTTGTTGCATGTGCTGCTGTAAAGTGAACGCATGTTCTAGAGAAACTTCATTCGGTTTAACGTCCGGGATCTGTTCGGAACATAACCTTCTGTCTTGTGGTGGAGCTGGGGAAGAAGTTTCTTTACCCTGAGATTTTCTCAACACAGAAGTTTCTTGCTGAAAGGATGAGGTGGACGGTTTGGCATGAAGCAAAGCATCGGAGTTCCCTTGTGGACCAGTCTTGTAATTAGCCTGTGACGTCATAGAAATTTGGCCGACTGGGGTGAGACTTCGACTCCCCGGGAGCGAGTGGGTTGCGCTTGGTATAAGTGATTTGATGCGTACATCTCCGAGGGAGGATCTGCGTACGCCGTGAGCTTCTTTGTTTTCCAAGGAGGCAGCGCTGTCAGAAATGTCTGAAAATGCTGGGCTCAGAGTGTGGTTCATAGGAATGTGCTCAGCAGATGAGTTATTGGGAATCATTTTGTTATTATTGTTCTTGTTTGTTGTGCCTGCATCTATATGACGAGAATGCTCGTGTTGCGGTCCACCTTGTTCTTGATATTCGGAGGAATGTTTTCTGCTCGAAATAGGTACTCCGGGTTGACTGAAGGGTACGGGCCAATTTTTCACAGGGTGGGATGGGCTCTTGGCATTAATATCAGATTTTATTGTACCAGGAGGATTTTGAGAAATTATTGGGTTGGATCCGTGTGACATATGAGCGTCGACAGGCATCTTACCATGCGATTCTGACGCGTAGCTCAACGGGACATGTACGGGAACTGGATGAATGGCCAAACCAGGCTCTTGTTTTAGCCGGCCGAAAGTTGAATAGCGATTGTTGCTTTCATCCTTGTATATGTGGCTCAACGGATTCTGAGCACTGGTTTTCGGGGTTGGTGGCAATAAAGTTTCTGATGGAGAGAGCCTTTGGGAGAGAGAACCTTTCCCAGATTCTCCCTTTTTTCTCTTTTGTTTACTTTTCTTACTGTTGCCAGAACCACCTGAAGGCAACGTTGGTGCCCCGGCAGAAGGTGTCGGGGTTTGATGAGGGTCTGTTGGAATGGGAACCGTCTTTCCTTTCGCCATTTTGACCCCGCTAGAAGTATAAAGCGCTCCACCTTCCTGACATGGAATCGTTGTAACGGTTCCATGCGGGTGAGACACAAAACCCCCTAAACTAACCAAATACTGGTTGTTAACAGTGGGGGATGTATTTGCATTCGATATCGAAGATATCCCAACAGACATTCTAGGTAAGGGTGCTGAACTCATGGTATTACTGGCGTTGGTACGATACGTTTGCGAAGAGGACGAATCCTCTATGGATGATGACATTGCAGAATTCGATATCGTTGTTGACTTTTTTGGAGGAAACTCGGCCATGGGATTGGCATACATGGAATAACCGGCACTGCTGGTCGGTGTGGTTGCTTTTTCGCTGGCAAAATGGGATGCTGTCACTTGGCTGTCCTGGTTCACTGATGCCATGGTCACAGGTTGCGAATCTTGATTGTAGGGTGTTAAGCCTGGAAGTTGGTCCTAGATAAATATAAAATCAATTACTCGAATTAGAGTTTTGAAACTTCACGTCTATGTATACAGTCTTCAAGAGAATGTGTTCAAGTTAATGCATTTCCACCTAATTTTATAATAATTTCCATTTCCATTTTCATCTCGTAACACCAAGTTAAAATAACATCACCATGCAGAAGACCGTTATCTTCCGGACTTCTACAATAACTTACTTGGTTTGCTTGCAGTTGTAGTAAAGTCTTGACAGCCTGAGCACTCTCACTATCGACAGAGCTGAATTCAGCACCTAGGGAATTGTCTCTCGACTGAGAATTCACAGATTCATCTGAAAAGGAAATTTAAAGACAATGAGCTAATTTACTTTCCAGAACCAGCGATTGAAAAATCAAAATTTAATTCGTACCATAAGATGACATTGCACTTGTCGATTGATATTGAACAGGAGATCTTGGATTCTGATGAACTTGTGAGGACTTGAGACTTATGGAGGCACTGCTCTGAATATCGTTTATATCATAAGGAGATATTTTCCCACTCATTGCGTTGGTTTTGGTTTGCTGCACAGCAGAATCCGTCATTTGGTGACTCAGATTACCCGGAGACTGAGTTGATGCTGTTTTATATTCAAATTCCGCTTTCGACATGTTCGCGACAACAGGAAATTTGTTTTCCTCCACGAAGGGTTTCTTGATGGAATTCTGGTATGATGGGACGTTGTACTGCACGGACTGAGTCACTACAAAAGGTAAATTTAAAGATGTTGTCGACTTTGTATCCGTAGTGGATAACGGAGCGGTTTGAAGACTAGTTGAATCAGACACTTCCATTGAAACGTCTTCACCTTGCTGATTACCCTCAGTAAGGCTAGGGCTCATACCCAATTCAGACCCCTCCTCAGGTGACTTGGACAAGTTGTCGGAATCTTTGGGGGACTCGGCGACGGGAGAATCTACGTCCTGTCCACTTTTTTCTGCTTCCTCTGCACCGGATGCATCTTCTCCAAAATGAGCATGAACTTCATGGTATTTGAGAGCATTGCTGTTTCTGAATTATTTATAATCGAGAAATATGATTTGCTGGTTGTGTATAAATTTTGTATTGCGTATAGTGTATACGGTCCATTCCCAAAATAATGGGAATGAATAAGTAAATTTCAATTTACCCACTTTTTATTTAATTTAATGTAATTGCTAGTAAGCGTAATGCTCAAAACAAGGTAAAGTCAGACTCCTGGACTAATGGAGGAAATACCTGTCCAGGAATGTAATCCAGGAAGTGAATGATACAGTAATGGAAGTATTTTAATTTAGTCTAGCTTCAGATTTCGTTCGAATTTCACAAAATCTAGTAAATCATGGTCCTGTTAACAGGGTCAACACTAGAGTGATATTTTTCAATGCCTTATCACATCTACTAGCTTTACAACGGCTCATGATAGTTAGAAATAAACGTACTTGTATCGTTTCTTGCAGTTAGCATGCGGGCATTCCATGAAAACTGGAGAAGAGCAAGCAGAAGATCCACTTCCAGATGTTCCTATTACAGAATAAAGTAAAAACAATTACTAACAGAGGTGACACAAATGATGGGGTATCATCATAAATAAAAGATAGTCATGAATGAATGACTTGCGTCAATACCTCTCACCAATTAAAATAATTGCAATAGCTTCTATGGAGTCACAAAATCACTGTCAAAGAGTTTATTTTTCAGGTACCAAATAACCCACAACTTTTCCAATTGAATTTTAATCTGTAGTGACAAATTTTACTTGAACTAGAAAGTGGATGGGCGTTAGGTTAGTTTCTAGCATCAAAATTTAGAGAATGGGGGTGGAAGAATAAAAATGGTTGAAGACTCCGGATTTAAGGCAGATCAGCACCTTACCTGAGGCAGAATCTTTTGAAGCAGATGCTGAACCAGCAGCTAAGTTTCTTTGCTGAGCCTGTTTGGATACCGATCGAGATGATGACATCCGAGGTCTTTTAGCAGATTTACTCGGCGTGGTACAGATTTCCCCGTCATTGCCAGAATAGGCGTCAGATTCTGACATCTAAACAATTAATTCCAAATTGCAGTCATGTTACCGTGGGGTCCGACTTTCTAACTATTTAAATGTAGGTACTACTACCTTGGCACTTCTACGCTTGCTTGACGAAGGGCTGTTCTTATACTCATCTCCGTTGTTATTGTTGGAAATAGACTTTTTCCCTTTTCTGCCAAAGCTGCTGTCTACAATACAGCCGTTGCCACCTCTTTGCCTTTTTGGTCTTCCACTTTTAACCCTGAAGTCCGCATCTCCATCTACATCTGGGTATCTGAAATATTGTAATGAGCATTTATATACCAGGTGCCTAAAATTTTATTTTCCTGGGAATGTGATTTTGAATGATATGAAGATAGAAAATGTCATGGGAGACTTGAATCACTACAAATTTATTACCTGGGAGGAGCCCAGTCGTGTTTTGTAGCATCTAACAACGTCCCGACGTAAGTTCTGTTTCTCCATGTCACGTTTACCACGAGTACGCCTGCTCAAACAAAAGGATGAAATTTAGTCCCTAGATGGCGCTAGAGGAAACTATTGATATATCAAATTACGTGGCATGATCCGTAAGTAAAAACGGATTCGTCATAGCAGTGCAATCAATGTTACTAACATGCGGCACAATTTAGTAATTAATGTCTCTAACTACTAATTTCCGTTCCGAATGTGATTAATCACGTATCAAAGCAGTTTTATATATATGCAATACTAATCTGCAATCCACGTTATATATCCGTAGTGGAAATTGGTTCTCTGTCAAAGAGTACGTCGAGTAGGAACGCATTTAGCGAACAAAGAAATAAATGAGTGATCGATGCGGCACTCGGTAGGTATTTTACTACCGTACAAAGTAATTGGCTATTAAAAACCTGGCCTGAAAGACATAAACGAACTCTTTGAGCCCGAAAAGAGAACATTAAATCTATTAACCCTTTGCTTGCCAACGATATGAGAATGTCGTACTACTGTATGTACTAACACAAAATATTGGAGTACAAACGGGTGACAGAAAGCTGTAATAACACTAAGAATGATTAATGGAAAGTATAATACACCTTCAAGTGAGGATTGTGGAAATTTTAGTGATGGTGATTATAGAAAAGATATGCCACTTAAAACTGTACGTACCTAAGTGTATGATCGGTCAAGTCTAGCACCATATAGTTAACCTGATAATTTAGGTGGGCATGTCAAGGTTAATTGGGGTAATTAGGGAAACGTAAAGAATAAAATATAAAATAACGACGTCACTTTAACAGCTTTGTCCACTCGCCTCGATTACCTCAATAGCTATTACTATTTACGACTGCCGTGGCAAATAGCTATATAAATGCTGTTTAAACAATGTAGGAGAAAGGGAAAAGCACGGGATAAGACCGTATTTAAACGAATTACCTAGTGGGTAATAGCGAAAATCCTGATTCCTTATGACAATGTTGCGCTACCTTCCAAAGCATATCTAAAGCTATTATCACACTATGTTTTTCGATAATCTTTCAAATGCTGAGCACTGATGGATATATTTAGTTTTTGATAACACTATCTCCAGACAGAAATCAGGAGCTAATGTAAATAGGTCGCCATCGACTAGTCTACCATATCAAATCTTATGCCAATAGAAAGTTAACGAAGTCACATGGCTATGGAATCCATTCTGAAGTCCCATGTTTAATACTACTACTTTGTATCCGGTGTAATCCAATGAAAAGGAAAGCTTCCTTGATCACGAAATTTGATAAAAACAAGAGAAAGTCGATGCGGAGTTAAGATATTGATCAATAGGACTTTACCGCAACGGCAAAACACTAACATTGCCATCCGAGTATACACTACGTCTTACAGAGATGTTGAAGATGAGTAGGTGGACGGGTTACCAAGCGATAAGAAGCTCGCTCCGCTTAAGTAGCTCTCTTTATTAAACAGACGTAAAAGAGTGGGTGTTCGCGAGAGGACTAAAAACCAATGTGCTTCGCGTGATACGCATTCTTGCAATAATAAAATATTTCAGTACCAAATCCCATGTGGTTGTGTACGTACAAAACCAACTCGTGTATCGCATGGCGAATTCTCTTGAACGAGTTTGGACAGAAAAACAATTCCACAATGTTTCAGAAATGTTTATTAGCGTTTGGGACCAGAAGAGTCCCGGGAAGGTAAGCTGGATTCACTTTATTGCTAAAGTATTATTTGCCTGCACAAGTTTTAACACCGCAACGCCTGGGGCAAGCGAAGATTTTATCTTTGCTAAAGATTTTTCAATAAATACTGTACTCAACATGCTAGTAGTTCTTGGTACATCACTCTGCGCAGATAAACAACATACCTGCGGTAATATTTATTACACTTTCAACTGGAAACGCAATAGCTGCAGGTAGCAGTAACCTGTGTACGCAGCATTTTGTGTATGTAGTTATTTCACTAACTTAAATTTTGTTAGCAGACAACTTTATGCTAAGTACGTGGATAATTACCATACAAAGGAATAAAACCATGCATGTTCTTTCTCTTAAATCCTACTAACGGAAAATATATCATATTGGAAAGAAAATAATTGTTTTAGTTTGTGTTATCGTGTACCTAAACTGGCCGATGTGAATCGAGTACTTTCAAATTTGAATGTAAATTCAGTCATTCATCCATTTAGAAAATATCAAATTTACATTTAAGTAGTACATGCACGTACATGCTTCAATTGGAAGTAAATTTACGTACCTGATTCTGTTTCGTGCCAAACGATGCCGTCCAAATGAACGCTGGATCCTGGCTCGCATGGCCCTAAAGACTCGGGTTCTGTTTCCACGCCAACGTCGGCGTATGTCGTGAGGGTTCCAATCGTCCGTTTACCTGTCGCGCCATCAGCGTCACCACAAATACACGAAGTTGAAGATATGCCAGAAGACGTAGAATTATTAGCAAACGTAGGACTGGCACTGGCACTCTTCAACGTTTTGCTCGACTGGAGCGAGCTCGGTTTTGTAGACCGACATGGCGGGGTTACTGAGCGACGAATCCCCATAACAGATTCGGGTTTCACCGAAGTTCTATTGTACGGCAGAGTAGCGTCAGCAGACGTGGTTGGTCTGCCTGCCATCGAACAGCGATAAGGTAGTTGACTGTCAGTGGAAGCAGACTGCGTTTGGTCTGCTTCGTCGATTGGCGTTTTATTCTGCAGACTGCTGCTTGCTGGTATTGGCAAGTCATTTATTCTATTTCCGAATACTGCTGTGTTGATAGAATCACGAGGTCGAGAAAGTGTGGAAACTCGGGCAGAGCTAGCAGACAACAACGCGGTTCCTGACGTGGAAAATTCTGTTGCTTTAGTCCTCGATATTGAAGCAGTTTCATTCGGAGTCATGGAATTAATGGGAGCTTTACTATCCTGTAAATACAATAATATTATTAAATTAAAAATCACGATAACTTCGGACTTAAATATGACAGAAAGGTTAGACAGGTGTCTAAATCCACTAACTCAGTAACAAGAAATAACGAACAGTGACAAGATGATGAGGAAGAGCATTAAAGATACTGTATTTGTACTGACAAAATTCAACATAACATATATCTAAAAAATAGTATCCAATTTGTTTTACCTAATGTTTGATTTTAATAAATACTAGTAATACATTGTAATACATTAACCAGCACTGCTCGACAGTAATTCGATCTTAACTGAGCTAGTTTTTTTTTGTCCATACGAACAATAACCGCGACTACACATTTTGGTACCTACGGGTTAACCACCAGCATTTACCCGACAAGAGAGGGAAGGAAATTTGATAGCAGAGAGATTAACATACCGCTCTCGACACGCTGTGATAAGCAGCCTGACTCAACAATGCTATAAAAAGGGAACACTGAAAACGAAGAGATTGTACTGCATATTAAAGCTCAGGACATACGCACAACCATCATAGATAAACTGTCATCCAAATCTTCCTTACTGCAGTATATTTTAACCTTATTTTGAAGCGTCAGTACAACAACCATCAAGCCACAATCAATTCACTCCGTTTGTAACTCAACACACTACACTCCTAGATAGCCGAGCTTTCGTGGAATTCATGAGAACAAAACGCCATAAGCAGCAACGCATTTTCATCCGAGGTTAATCAACTGGCGCTGCGGCAAAGGACTAAAATTCGCCCGTAGCCTCTTGCTGGTAAAAACTCTTCCATTGAACTAGCATTAGCGTTATACAGGGTTAAGGCAAACAATGCGTTGGTTGTAGAGAGAGATTCCGAAATACTTCAACGAACGTTCTTGCGTTCCGGGTAGACGGGAGATCAATAAATGTAGTTGTTCTTAGAAGTCAAATATTTGTTAGCGCGATTAATCTATAAACTTGTACCCACGGTTAGCGCAGAAGTCTCTTTGACCAGTCGTGACACCTCCTAAGTGAAGGGAAAACGAATTACAGATACGAATTTAAAAAGAAAATGTTATGTATACAAATGCAATAGCAGCTACATGAACTTATTTGTACGTTCTGTTATCAGTAATAACATGATGTTGTAAAGCTGGATCGGCCACCAACCGTCGCAGAATACCTCCTGAACAAAACAACCGCACCAGAGAATTAATTCAAGAGCATGTTAATTCAGGTGAAGAAGGGCGCTGGCTATTTCGCGCTCGACGGATTGAAAATAGCTTGTTTGTACGGCACCAATAATCGAAGCGAACCGTAAAAACCGCTTTGTATCATTTGACTAACTGTAAACCCACTACGCAGTATTAAGTCAACGCAGTATTAAGTAGTCCACTCCTAACAACAAGAGTCTTTGTTGAAGAAAAAAACCAACACTATACCTCGCACACGAGAGGAGTTCAAACCTGTATGGGAATATTAATATCTGTATCCTGGATATATGACATATTTTAATTATTGCGATAAAATTTTCACCAATGGATGAATTCAAACAACTAATTGATCCAGACCTTTGTTCTGTAAAAAAATAGATATTGCTTTATGCATGCCTGACATATATTAATAAATCTCAAAAGGAGTCACCATGTCATTTGTGCTTAGCAATAAAGAATTGATGACATATGCCAGCGTTTTTTTTATTTTTTTTAATTATTCTCATTTCCATGGCTCGACATTCTCAGAATAACAACAATATGATGTCAAGAGCTTGGTCTGCTAATTCGGAGACGCAAAGTCTCAATTTCATTTTGTCATTAAAAACCATTATAAATTAACGGTGGTTGCATATGGAGTATCGCGACGACGAGTCAAGTTTAGGGCTTGAGCCAGATTTTGAAATAACACTAAGCATATTATCTTTTCTATTATCTTATTTCTATCGAATATCGATTAGGGTGCAAGAAAACCTAAATATTGATGACAGTTTCGTTAGCTTACTGTAATATTACTCGCTTCACATACTAATTTGATGGTGAATCACGTCCACTTTACTTTGTCAGCCATATTATTAACCACTAGACGACAACACCCCACGTTTGCTCGTTCATTTAGGGTCAACCTACGACGGCGGCTTGTAGGAATCGATTGAAAAAACGCGGATGAAAAGGTGACGGAGAAGGGAGAGTAAATAAACAAGGTAAACGAAATCGGAGCTATGACTACAGACGAAGAAATATATATCTAAGTGGGAGAATACATCGCGCGTCACTTAACACCACATTCAAAATTAGTTTTCGTGGCCAGTCAATCGGCGCCTTGTGCAATGGGTGATTTGTTGAGCACAGTGCTGAAGACTAACCCTGCGATAACTGTAGTTACAATTCTATACACAAATTAGTCATAACACAATTCTCACACTTGAAAATTCACACTAGCTTTCGAGGTGAATTTGGCGCATCAGAGCTTGTGGTTTAAGTCAGCAAACACACACACACATGAGTGGATAGAGCATGCTTTTCGATTGTACATACAGTATTCTCTTTTGTGTACAAAGATCATGATAACGCCATCGGCCATCACATTGAACGTGTCCCAGAATTTACGATACGTTATTTGCCATCTATACCGCAGAACCTACAGTACAATAAACGCCGATTCCTCTGTGAATATTGCAGCAAGCTTTCTATGGTTTCATGCCAGGCAATACATTACTGTTATATTAATATTCATTTTCTCTACGTGCAAACAAATAATAGCTTCTATTATATCGTCCTGCCATAAATCCAAGAGGCTTACTGTTCCCATTTTTTGAATAATCTCAATTCGCCTGTATAAGATTGTAACTGCACTGAATATCGGTATACACTTTACAGCGTATTATAATTGGTACCAGATCACGTTTCAAAACTGTTTGCTCCATCTCCTAATACTATACCAGCTGCACTGAATTAGATCACTAAATCACAATGTTGCTATAGCCATATATAAATCACGTTTAGAGATGCAGCATGACGACAGACGAACGTCGCGTATTATTCAATACAGGAACCAACCAGCCACGTAATTCAATCCTTCATTGCGCGCATCGAGGGGAACTCAATAAAGCTCTATATTAGTACACAACATACTCACTGTACTGTAGCAGCATAGCTGATCGGCAACTTCGCCATGCATGCTATACAGTACTTCACTGTGCTAATTACAACAGAAGAGAACTCGTGAGAACTCTCAACCGATCGACTACAAAAGATACACAATGAACTCGTTAAAATAGAATAATAGAAGCTTAAAGAAAACTACACCATCATTCCCGTATGACGTTTCATACAGGATATTATTAGTCCCACGCTTAGAAAGACAATTGATCAACGGATATGAATGTCCTTTTCAAAATCCGGTCATGCTTCTTATTCTATCTTCAATTTTTATGGTATCATTTTCAAAGAAAAATAGTTTTGGTATGTCTGAAATCGATAGCTCGAAGAATTACAGGATATTCAATTGTGACTCCATTCATGAAGTACAGCGAATAAGTACTGTTCTACAAAGCTAGTTAGCTGACAGCCAGAAAATTTCAATAATTATAGGTTGACAAGCAGCAGTCAAGTACTTAATTCAGTTAAGGTTGGATAAGATTAAAATCGTTCGTTCCGCTTAAGCGATTATCTCATAAAATAAATTGATAGTTTTCAATGTCAGCATTAAAAATAATTTGGCAACTTTACATTCATTCATGTAGTGTACAGTTTTATAACGTTTCGCTTGTTACGTCGACTATGTTTTCATCTTACTAAGTTATTCAGTTCCATTAAACTTCTAAATACACAAATATTATGAATATTTTTCACCGCTGCCAGACAGCAGTTTCCTACATAGATCCAATGACTGACGCAAGTGAACATCGGCATTCTCTATTGAAATGTGGTGCACTATAATTACAGTATATAGATATGAAGACAAAATGGAACAATACGATAATCGTTCTATATCATAAACCGTTCAATCAAACAATCTATGCAGTCGAGATAAATCGTGTCATATAGTATCATTATGCATGCGTGACATTTGGTCAAATAGTTCACGTTAAATCAAGCGGTCTATGACAGTCTCTAACACATGAACCACATCATCCCAACCTAACAACATGAATCAACGAGACAAAAGCGAGAGGACAATGGGGACGCATAAATACAATCTGACTGGTTAACAGCATTTACGAGTAGTTATCAAATACAGCGTAGAATTTTATTCAGCGGTACTAAAATATTTCAGTGTCCACAACAAATATCCTTCAAATTCCATTTTCAAATTGACCAAAACATACGCTAAATAGAATGTTAACAGCAAGTGAGATCTGTCTTCTTACATATTCGATCTACAAGCAACAGTAATTGTTCCATGGCATATCTAGCAACGCCCTACTGGTTAAGGACACAGAATGAATAAACTGTATAACTTTCCACTACCTTGTCGCCTCTTCAGGTTAAACAGTCAACAGAAAAAACGATGTTCTCAAATCTTAACTGCCTTGGTAAAATCAATCATGAAGAAAGAGGAGTACAAACGCTAACGGTTAGGAAGTGTTCCCAGCTCAACGAAATTGCATTCGGCTTCTGTAATATACTGTATAGAACAATTACCACAGTCGCCTAGATGTACTGTGTACAGTGTACACATGTACGCTGCTAACAACTATGATTAATTATCCTATTACAAGAGTAAGACAGGGTAAGTAAAATCTAACCAAACTAATAGGCTGGACAACAAACAACGACAGTTTCAGCAGTACCAAAGATGACAAACTAATGCTTCGATTGAATGATATCATAAAATGCAACAGTAATCTCGGTGTGGTAAACATTATTACTTTCCGGGTAATTCTTCGCGGTGGTCTGCTTCGTAGGTCACCAAAATAATTTCAATCGTAAACAGATAACGACTGTTTCTAATTTCATTTCAGCTACCGCCAACACTATTGAAAGTAGAGAAAGCAAACACTGACGCCAAATACAAATTTATACAACTTTTTCCCTAAATGAGCATGCAGTATTTTCTTTAAATCACACTGAATGTCGAGTGCTACTGCCAATTCTGGCTGTAAAAACAACAGACTAAGCGCACATACAATACAAGTACGTTATGCGCGAGAAGAAGGCGCCGTACTTCTACAAATCCTAAAAGTAGACCGACTGTGACCGGGTGCAGTATCACTTGTGCGTGATGCTACTAAGCTTTTAAAAATGTTTATACCTTTCTTCTGTTCTGAACCTTCCCAGAAAAACTCAAAATTGTTTGATATTATTATGACAACTGTGATTACGTTTAAAACTACTGAGTACATCTCATGTTGCAGAGTAGTTACGATTTCACTATGCCAACGATCAATTAAATAAGAAAATGTCAGAACTAGATGTAACGGCTGCGCCTATAAATACTTTACTTCCTGATCATATCAATAGCTCAAATGGGCAATTTCAAGGAAATTGTTCGTATAGTATTGAAAACTTGACGATCAGTCGGTGCCAAAGAACTGAACATACAGCACTTTTGTGACCAAGGCGGCCTAGAGTGATCCGAGATACGAGTGAGTATTTTACACAGGAAATCAATATTTGAGGAAATGCTTCGCCAGTCTTTGTTGCAATATGTATAGCTGTACACACACGATTGTCTTGGCAAGTCTTGGTAACCTGACGTAATGCATAATGTTTTGATCGGTATTCCACAGTACACGGAGTGCGACAGTTTTCCAACAGTTACTATTTACATTGACATGCAGTAGGGAATTTGATCTGATACCCACTGATCTGAAACGAACACGCTGCCATTAAATACGGACAGGGAGATAAGAGGATTCTGTGAATTCCCAGTGGATCTCATGACTACAAAGTAGTTTTAATTTCTCACGGGCACGAGAAATTGTTAATTACTTTAAGAGACAACTCATTAAACAAACGAATAATTATAAATACCATCCGCCTACCAATACGACCTTATATTAAATAATAGTCATAAAAACTACAATACGTAGTACCATATACGAGGTGCCTGGCGCAACTGGAGGTTACGGTGACATATTATTGGCTCTGGATTTTAAAGCGAACTATACCTAGATAAGATCTTTAACATGAACCATTCGAAATTAAACAGGAAGCACTTCTATGTATAATTGATACGAATTGTTATAGGCGGTTCTTGTGACTACATATTTGTTAAGTTGCAGAATAGGACCCTTATTTAATCAATAAGCTGTTGACGATAAATTCAAAATCTCACGATTATCAAATATAAAAATAACAAAATCAGCTAGTCCTATAATAAGTAAGCGTGTAGCTACTTATTATCTCTTTAAAAGGGAAACTATCAAGTTTATGGGAAGAAAAAGAAAGGATGAGCAATAAGGGATAATATCGATGGCAACTCAAGACGCCTTTCACTCGCGTAACGGGTGAATTATTCATGGCGTTTATTCAGATAACTCTAGGGCTCTACCACGAAAAAGGGTGCTTAGCAAAATGCCAACTTTTCTTTTCTGATGCGCGACAGGCCAAAAACCAAAAACACCCGATATAGTAAATCATACAGAATACAGTACATCAAAGCAGCACATTACAGCGCAGTACACTCACGTTCAGACTTGGTTTAGGAAAATAAGTACAGTACTGATATTCGAATACCGTAGACGCAAAGCGTGTCATAGAAGCGTGAAATGAAAACTAACTTCTTTTTTAAATAAACATAATTGAGCAAGAAGTGTTTAGTGAAACGACCCAACGCCGAGTCGATAGGGGATAGGTCGAATGTTTGCGGTCGAAGGCTTTCACAGAAGTACGACAACAACCAGGTTGAATAATGTCACAAATTTACTTCGCACATATCACGAATACCAATCGAGCGTAGTGAAATATTTCGTGGAGAATACAATAAAAAATAGATCGTAATTCTTTAAAACCGATAATATAATGACTCGATACTGTATTTGACAGGGCTGAGAAAGTATAGTAGCGCGCCTAACATAACTTAAACAGTCGCTTCCCTTTATGTTACGCTGAACCGCTACGTAATTTCGGATGTTAGTTCGGATTAAATTCAAACACGGGGTCCTATCTATACTTTTTACTTGAATAAAATAATAAGTCAGAAAAATCTGAACATCTTTCATGTTTTTGTTTTGAACTAATTTGCAACAATGAGCAGCTCTCGTATACGAGGTACATAGTTCAAATGCCCTCGGGTACTGAGTAGGAATTAGTTAGGAATATTTGCAGGTCTTGTTCATACAAGCAGACATGAGGGCAATACTTCAGATAACATCACCGAGTCGGCTAACAAAACTTTACGTTAGGTCAAACGGTGAGTGGTTGAGATACGGGCATACAATGCCGGAATCATATATCAAGTTTAGTTGGTCGTTCAGTTTGCATTGACAGAATGACTAGATAAAAAAAAGCGGTTGAATTACAGAAATTTGAAATCATGACAAATTACATCATTTTTTGCACGATTCAGCACTGAAACGGTAGTAAAATATTCCTAATATACTGACTACAAACCACGTCATCAATATTACTTCATTCTGGCTACTCTGCACTCTGCTCGTTTATAATTTAAAAAGAACCACTTCATTTACGAACTAACTGTCAGGCTAATAATATCATGTACGGCATTCAGATCAATATCACTACATAGTATTTCAAATATTGAAACGGGAGATAACATCAGTGGTTTAAACAACCACCCGAGACAGTACAGGCAACTATAACCATCAGTGGATAATAAACTAGTAATATATTAGGTATAGCATATATATTGACTAATGCGATAAGCAGATTTGCATTGTATGGTCTAACAATGCCAGGCACATCATCACTGATACTGTAAAATGTATATTAAGCTACCATTACAATACTGGGAAGTACTTCATTATTTTCTTCCGTTTTGTTGTGTTAGTTCACTTTATCTTAATGTCGAAGACTAATATTTCTATGAATACATGAATTTATAAAACAAATTTCGTATTTATGTTTCATATGGCATATAAGAGCTTATATTAGTCCTATACTGTGTAGTAATGTAACATGAAACGGCAAGATTATTTCTCTCATATGAAGTCAGATTACACTCCATGTCATTACAATAGTAGGAAATTGGTAATTGTAAGGATACTCCGACTAAAGAAATTCAGAAAAACAAAGCTCGCATGTAATTTTAGCAGCAGGGTTGTTACGCTCACTACAACTGCTGTGGGAGAGGGCTTTGATAATGTCATCGTGTCTGAGAACAGAAGCTATTACCAATGCTTATGTTGTCAAAGCACTCAATTACAGTATACTGTACTTGTACAGACTGCAAGTAGAACGTACAACCTAGGAAACACCACAAATATAGACAGATATAGTGGAGCATGATAAAGCAAAGCTGGTGACGGCAAACTGAAAATGAATTGCGTTTTCATGTACAGTAAGTGGATTTTTCCGTTTAAAATGCTATACATTATGGGTGTATTCATTTTATTTCACACGAAAGGAATAGGAGAAACACGCAGATAACTTCGCAGAATTGGATGAGATGCTGATTAAAACGTTTCAAGTTTACTCAATGTACCTCGGAGACAGTTACAGTGATTGGTGCATCGCTAATGCACATGCTAGCAGCAAGGATATTGAACCAAAATACAATAAACTCCGCACTGAAACCGGAGGGTTGTCGGATAAGTAAATTTTCCGTACATCTGATTACCTTTCTTTAAACTATTATATCACATTACAAAACTACCGTAATTCAATCACTATATACATCAGCATCGTCATTAGTATCCTAATTAAATTAGGAATAAAAAGAAATAAAACTGTAATCGAGGTAAAGAACTTGAGAGTTCTGGATAAGAGGAATATTACTGTATTTGCTTAATCTCTTCAAGTCATACATCGCATATCAAAAGAACGTACTGTATTCGCGTATATTGTATATCATGCACCACCACGTACATCATGAGAAGCAACTATTTATAAGTAAGGTGCATTAGTTTAATTAATTTGAATTGCGTCCCCTGAGCAGAGAAACCAAAATGCTATATATATAATGTTCAAGAAGCACGATTCATAAACAAAGCAAAAGCGAGTATTCCATCTCAGGCATAAATATTTCAGGAGTTGCAATCAATTCCCAACATGACACCCGTCAGCACCACATGCTTACTAATAAATTACAATTATGTACTGCTATTTAAGACAGACTGCTGGCTGATGAAATTACGTTCAAATCACATTTCTTAGGAAATGGAAAGAGTAACCCCACCTACAGCAACGTTCGATATTAGGCGACCATATCGATCGGGTATTATTTTTATTTTTAATCTCAGTCATCGCTCGTGATCAGCGGGTCGTAGAATGAATAACACATCGTCACACTCAAGCATTAAATTGATTCATTGAGAAGGGATACTGTCTTTAAGAAGGACAATACAGTACTTGCTTCATCGATATAATTACTTTTACCGGAATGTATACTTATCGTTTCCGGGTGCGAGAATCGTAAATCAATCATTCATGACAAGTGCAATTACTTCCTCCAAAATAGCAAAATCATTTTGGAGTAGTGTATTATAATACTAGGCCAATTTCTTATCCAAACTCCTAGGTCTTAGACAATGTTCCCACTATATAAGCATGAGCAGTTGAAAAGGAAAATCAGTCTTTATTCGTTTGTATGACGTGGGAACACTGCCGAGACAGTTCTAGAGTGAAAATATCCTGAAGCAACGACTCACGCTACAACAAAGATTATCTGCGATTGTAAACCGATTACTTATAAAAAATGGCATAGTTTACAGTTTCTTCCTTGTCGTTTCGCTCTCAGAACAACACTCGAGTTGCCAGCGAGATAATGACATTCTGTTATAGGACATTCACACGTTGGTGCGCCTAGGTGAGCCATATAGTAATTATACTAAAAAATATTACGTATCAGATATGCTTCTTTATTTTAGGTATGATGAAGCCACCCCTGACTAGTCTAATAATGACACGTTGAAAAACACAGTCATCACGTATGCATGAATTACTAAAAGTAGCTGCTCTGGCAGGAAATACAGGATATTAACACATACCATTACACTAACACAAGCTTGCAGCCCATTGATGAACAATTAGAGCTTTCACTGGAATGAGTAAAACTATTAAATCCACGCAGACAGCTTTATATGTAGCAATATAGCATATAACTATGTCCAAAACCAAACGCTGAGCTGAACATATTTCAATGCGTTCATTGTTATTCGGAGATTAAGAATTGCTCGAATGATATTGAGATAATGCAGATCCTGCTCCGCATTAATAATTTATTCCGAAATTTTCCTAGATACTAAACTACACAATGAACAACTGCTCAATAGATCATACCAAGTGCACCGCTTTACCTTTTAACTTTAGTCTGGTAGCATCAGCCACAGGCTGGCTCAGGCGCGTATTACTGAAGATGTATTTTGATAACACAATATAACAACACTAAAAATATCTACTTAATAGTATCCTCTTTGGAACGCATAGTATTCTCTCGAGAGTGAAAAAAATCAATAATCTCCAACTGCAATGGTCCTTCTTTCTTAACAATTCTACTAGTAACTAGGGTGTACTATCCTGGAATACTTTATTATGGTGCTGAATTTTCCACTATAAAAGCTCAGGCTATGAAATATTACTGAAGTGTAAAATGGAAAGAAATGAACACCGACCTTTTCTAGCTTGATCTTTTTGTTCGCATCCACGATGGCAGATCCCCGATCACGTTTTCCACCCGGGATGGATTGATATTGCCAAGACGCGGACATGGAATCGGCCACGGAGAGAGAAGTGTGGTTAAACGAATTCTGCGTATCGAGAGATGATTGGCTACTGGACGTCGAAGTGGAGACAACGGACGGACATGTTTGAGTGGAAGGTAATCTGAACGGTGACCCATGGGAATTATCGTTACCGTGTTTGCTTTGAGTAGAATTGACTGTACTGGTCTCATTCCCAAAAGTACTGGTTACAGAGTTATTTTGAGCATAACCTTCCGGACTATAATCGTGAAACTTCAAATTAATGTTACTATTAAAAGAGGAGTTGTTGCACTTTCCTTTGCTAGCAGTAGCCGTCGTAAAGATAGTGGAAGTATGTGTATTCATGAAAGCAGGTAGCGAATGAGAAACGCTCGCTGCAGGGGAAGCAGCACGCTGTGCCACACTGTGATGTTTCTTCGCCACCTTGCTCGATTTTTCTCGACCATCTTTACCGGAGGAAACGCCAAGGCTTCCCGGGGTATTTAACTCAGCTTTTTTATCAATTTTGTTATGCTTCTTGTGTCCCCTACCGGATTTCTGCGTCTTTCCAGACGATTTGCTACCAGCAGTAACGATGACTTCTTGGTTGTTGACTGAAACACTCTTGCTAGTTGAAGTGGATGTCGAAGCGAAAGACGACGCGGCGGCTGTGTACATTGTTGATGGTGCGTGTACATTTCTATCAGCCGACGTTTTTGTCACCGCTTTGTCATTCCTTCCAGCAGCAGTATGGTCAGTTTGACTTCCCGAGAGAGTAACAGTGTTGGTGGATGGGTTTTGCTTAGAACTACTGTTCGCTTTGTTGGTCTTTTTGGTTTTTGTCTTATTCTTTGAGGGTCCTAGACTGGTCGATGCATTACCAGAAGAGCCGACTTTGGAACTTTTACTGTTGGCTGAAATATCATTCTTGCTACAAGCAGTTCCACCACTACCGGATGCTGTTTGCGATTGCGATAAAGATGGTGTTTTATTACCGTTGTTGTTGTTATTCGAACCTTTGATACTATTATTATTGTTTGAATTGCGGCTGTTGCCAGGTTTTGTGTTGCCGTTTTTCTCTTTCATTTCATTTTGCATCTCTTTCTCTAAGTCGGCGTCGAGATCAATAATAAGGTCGTCTAAATCCATTCCCCATTCATCACTTGAACTCGCCTGCTCGTTATCCTCGTCCAATGTGCTGGTTATGGAAGGCTGAACCGACACTACGGCAGTGTTATTCGAGAATTTACGTGTCTTATTCGAACCACTGCTGGAGCTGCTTCCACTAATGTCGTTTGAGAGCACCTTGAAGGATGTAGTAGATGAAACTGTTGTCGCCAAGGATGGTACAGAGTTCGAGGCCATTACTTTGGAAATATTATTAGTGAGGTCATGCAGCTCATGTTATTATTTAATAATTCTGTCCAAAAACAAAGCACGCATTGAGAAAAATACATAACACACAAACACGGTTTAAATATAAACATGTAAGCAGCATTTTTACTTCTCCGTTGCATACATCACAGCTGCTCGGCTAAATAATCAATATATTACACTCCCGCACTTTAAATTTAAAGGCTTAATCGATACAAGCTAATTGCAAAGTCTAACATCTCAAGACAACTAACCATTTTCTGAACCAGAGAAGCGCTAACTGCCGAAGTATGTAAAAAACGTATTTGAAAAAAGATAGCCTTCGGAAATCTATCGGGCAAAGTAGTAATTACGAAAGCTATAAACACCAGCGAGATAAACCGCGCGAGGCAATTACCACAAAAACATCCATCCTTGTCTTTATAATTACGTATTATTAACGACCTATAAATTACTGTCTAGCAGACTCTAGCGAAACAGCGGCCATGCCTACGAAACGTAAGCGGAGTGTTCGCTTTTTCCAAAGAACTGGAGAAGAGGGATTGAATCGAAATTACCGATTTCTAGCTCCTTTGTTTGCAACAATCCAATTTATTATCATTGTGCCCAGACAAAGGCACAACAAGATAATAGGAACGCGATTTTCTTAAATGACATCACTGAGAGAAAAGTGCTCTGCGCTCAAGGATTGAATAAGTAACCTCTTACCTCCGCGTGATGGGAGGTGATTATTAATTCATAAAGGTTTATTTGTATGCTGGCGAGGTGGTGTACGAAATCAATATTTACGGAATACATTTCTTATTATATTGGTTATTCAAGTGAAAAAAAATTCATATCGAATACGTGTATACAAGTATACAAGTATGCGCTTACCAGTTACCACACACAAACGTGATCTAATAGTTCGTGACTTGTAGTGAAGAAGTAATTAACGGTTGACACTGTCGAGAACACGACTATGTTATTATTTCTACTTATATATTGAAATAATTACATCTACGAATATACTGCATATATATGCAATCGAGCAATCGACTTTACAACAGGGGGAGATTATTGAAATGAAAAACGGAGATTAAACAAAATCCATTCGCAGGCCAAGATATACTATACTACGTCAGTGAGCAGGGCAAGTCGATAAACGGTTAAGGGCGCAGTACAAGAGAGGGCACATAAATAGGAAAAAATAAATATATCACCGCGGTTCAAGACCTCGTGCTTAGCTGAAAACAAAGCGTTTTACCAGCCACTCCCGTAAATAAAACCATAAGAGTATCTCGTGAAATGTTGTTTACATAAGAACGTAATTTTGCGAAACGAGTGATTCACAATCAAAAAGTATGCTACTACTTCAGTGCACTTATTCAATACTGAATTTACTTGGCTAGCAACCGTTCTTTATTTCATCACTGACATTAAATGCGGTCGAGTTGAATTCAAAGTGGAGATTAAGAGATGGGCGTAATAAGATTAGCATAAATCGTGACAAACGTAAGTTAGCGTATGTTGTGAATAGAAGCAAACTGCCAAGCCAGACATTGATTACATAACGTTTCGAATACCACACCACCTAACTGGAAATAGTAGACTATAGAATCTACTCGTTACTTCCTGCGTTGAAAAATATGCATGCTGTAGGCTTCCCCCAAAAACGAATCATGCAAAAGATAATTTGTCGAACGATAACCGTTAGTCACAGCATTATATTCAAAATTCGAACCCGAAGCTCGGAGTGCAACGGAGCATTACTCCACTATGCTAGACGAGTAGAAGCGGCAAAGCGTTTCCTATCAATCGATAATGACCTACAACGGGAAGAAACGAGCTATGGTAATTTAAACAGGATATTTCAATATTTTTTGTCGGTTATTGTGTAATGGAACGATAACCAAGACTCCATAATGCCATTTTTGTCAATGATCATTATACACATCCATTCATTCAATAAATACTCCACAATCAAGAAATTATTGTATATATATATAGCGATAAGTATAGTATTCTACTCAATAGCAATGATTACGTAAAGTTTATAGCAGTTATCTAATAAAACTAGGCTGTACACTAGCCTATGAAAAAGTACAATCATACGCCCATAAACCTACACTCAGTTTCCACACTCAATAAGGAAGTATTGAACTGTATAAATATCAGCACCAGGATGTCAGATGGATAGAACTGTAAACTGAAACTCGTCATAGTAAACTGCGCTATCATTAGTAGAACTTACAAGAACGGGCACAAAGCTCGGTATGGCCGCAACTACGTCGCGAAAACACGGCAAATGCTGCTCATAATCTCCAGTGTAATTCTCATGATAGCAATTCGGAATACTACTTCATTATATAGACGTACTGCCGTACCATACTACATTCCCATTAGGGTTTTATTTTATTCATCGAATGGGCTAAAAACGTTTTAACTTCTGAATCCTACTCAAAGTGGGCTATGACTTTTATTCATACATAGTCCCCAAGTATGATAAAATCAATACAGGGAAACTTGTAAATTTCTAGACTTTTCTACCCTACATAGTTAGTTGTTAAATTGCTTTAAACTGCTAAACTTATTATCCCTAACTACGGCTATTTGCAGCATTAATTGTAATTCATAGACATCAGCTAAAGCCAAAAGAAAGGCAACTGACTACTCGTATCCGCTTTCTCCAACAAAGCACGAACTTGTCTGTATCTGCCGGCCGACCACGCTTTCTGTCGCAGTATTTCTTTGTTTAGGAGAACCTTCTTCGTTTCTTTATTTAATTGGACCATCCCGTTGCTCACTTCTCTCATCCGAACTGGTTATTACTATTTCTTATTTTATGACGTTTTGACACTCTAAAAACAGTTTAATCGAGTCGATAGTGCGCTGTAATCTACAAGCGCGTTATGGAGGATATACAACAAGCGAGAAAATGTTGGTGAGCGTGAGAGTTACGTGTATAATAGTTAAATGGCTGCGATGGATATTTTTCAATTCTTCTGCAATGATTGGCTTCGTGTGAAATAAACTGAAAACAATGGCTAGTTGATGAATAAAGCTAAGCATACATTACTATTCTCCATTGGTTGAGATACCAATGATGCCCCATACGCGATGATCAGCAAATCACGTTGTAAGCAATTAAAGTGATAAGTTAAACTGTCACTTCTGTCATGGCAAAGTTGAGTAATAATTTTAAAGACCTAACTATCCGGGGTGCATTATTATATTCTCAATTATCAGTTTATTGTTACGATGCATTGTGTTGCAAATACCGTATATAAATGTTAATAAAGAGTCCTTGTTTAATTTATAACCGTGTATGGTTGTTGATGAGCACTCCTAAACTCGTTACTTATTAATAAGAACTGCACGTACAGTACTAGACTTATCGTGCCCGCGAATTTACAGTCGTTTCGGCTCTCCTTCGAGTAATGTTAACCCATAGCACGCACATGACGCCATACATGTTTGTCTGCCTTCAGGGCAGCAACCTTTCACTGTTCGTATGATGACGTTTCTGTAAACTAACTGTTATGTTGCCACAGAATTTTGGCAGGGAAATTGCTGCGCTGTGCAAAGTAATGTTATTCCAGTAATTCAATGTTAAATGGTAGTAACCGTACGAATCCCACGAGATCGGTGCTATATCTATGCGACTTGAGATAAATGACATTCACACAAAGCTGCACATGACAGTGGATAAACAGATTCAGAGTTAGCAGACTAAACCCAACGTTTCCCCCTCCTAAATATCCGTTTAATACTTCCAGAACTACCCGTAAATAAGCCCTTCAGAAAAAACACCCATGAAGAATTCATGCAATTTTATATTTCAATTTAATTAACCCAAATTTTTCGAATTATCGCCCAGGGCTTATTTGAGGTAAACTCCGGTAGTTGAAATTGTGGTGTTTCTGTGTAGCAGTATGCAAATACTGATATTAAGTATCTCTTTAATAATTTACTGCAGGAGCAGCTTAGATAGCCACATAAATTGTTACAAGCGATAAGAAACAGTACAGCTTGCCAGTTAATCATTTTACAGTGAAGGAGGTTCGAGTTTCATGGTATGTCAACCATTGGTAAATAAAGCTTTACACATGCGTGGATGAAATTTCAAACTCCGTTGCGATCCGGTTCTCAGATTTTTAGGTGAACACTAATGACTATTTGATATCACATTGGTGCTATTCATGCGCCACAGATTTCTGAGAACGCTACAAAAACATGGATGTTAGTAACCTACTAAACCTGAAACACACTACAGAAACCTTTTTTCCATTCTCTATCTCATGATAGGAAATTTTAGTAGTCTGATATGGTTCACTAAGGGCAGAGTCGACGCTTGGCCATTTATTATACCGCAATCCTTTCACTCGCTCACATGGGGTTCAGTTCAGTCTACTGCCTACATCCTGTTTTAACTTTTCAACTTAAACTAGAGAAAACAAATGCTTAAATTAGGCACTAGACCAAATATATATCCATAAATACTCGACGTGATAGGTCATTATGACACTTATTTACATCACGGGGGAGATTGCAACGTCCATTTATTGCTGCCTCTTGATTTTCTTTGGATCAAACTTATTCGACCTTAGTTTGCGCAGTGCTACATAGTTGACATTACAAGAATTTCCAGTGCGACACTGTAACCGACGCTTACAATACCACAAAGTAAGAACAGTCATGAGATCGATTTATCAGATGGTGTTGTCGGTTTGACAGAAGTGACAAGGCAATCTCTTATCTTTGCTTGTTTCGTGTTCCCATTTCATCGCAATTCAGCACTGGAAAGTGTTAGATAGTCATCCCCGTTATGTGATGTTAATTGCATTTGGAATACAATAGAATTAAAACGTAAACCTTTGATTGAATTTGTTTTCTAAAAGAAGCTTCGAGATGGTGGGTAGAAAATAGCTTACCACCGAGGCACTCTCCAACCTTTCGAGAGACCACCGCCTCGCAAAGTAATAGACTTGAGAGTGTAACAGCACTATCCAAGGGCGATACAATTGTTGTGCAATTATCCATTTTGTCGTATTCGGTTATTATCTAAGTTGTTATATTGCATGGAATCTAGATTTGTATCTCAGCTCGACGTAACAATCATCGTGATGACGACTCATTCCCGATTTTTCTTTCTTTATACATCAAAAAATTTCACCGCATGTGGCACCCGGAAAATATCCCGGCCATAACGTTCTTGCCTCAACTGATTTTTCCGGTTATCGTGGCAACTGCACTAGGTTCTGATCATAAAACTCATAATACAGTACGCAGCATTATAGCCAAATTTGCAATGACTTGACATGAATTTCAAATCCCGAAATAAGTTATGTCACAGACATTTATTTTTAGCCCAGTATTATAGTGTAATTAATTGGTGAGAGGCCTAAAATTAATTGTCAGTTTTATTACGATTTCATTGGAATGAAAGATGAAGCGCTTGCAATAATTTGTGCGTACAGTATATAAAATACATGCACGAGCACAAAGACGGGGGTTCTTCTTGGGTACAAAGCACAGACGCTTCTGAACATTCTTCTAAGAAGGAGGACCGGTAGTCGAAGAGCGTCGAGTGTTATAATACTGCTGCTATTAAGTAGTAAACCAACACTGTATAGAATATACTTTTACCTGTAGGTTCTGTGAATTGCTTTCTTTACGAAGCTTCGGTGCTGAGTAAAATAAACACTACACTGAACGAAAGTGCAACTAGACAAATGTGTGATAAAGTTTCCCTCTCGGAATGTAGACTTAAGTGATAACTTTCAGGAAAGTTAGCTACTTCTTTTCCGCTGCTATAAATTGGGTTTGAAGCGACAAACCCACGAACATTTGTTTGATAGAAATGATATATTTCAATCAATTTTTATTATTCAAACAGGTAGAATAGAAATGATTGAACAACTTTTAATTCACAATCATCAATAAAAAAAATGTCAAGTAAGCAATCTTGATTAAAGAGCAAATTACGACAGTTCAACCAACAACTGTAGGTAGAATTTACAACTCCATCCGAAAAATTGTAATTCATTTTCATGATTTTCGGAGTTATACACAAATGTGGTCTTCATTACATTGCTTTTGAATGAATTGGAAAAAAATTGCCTTAGGGTATTAAGTTTTCAAGTCCACTAAAGCAATGTTAAGTGATACTGACAGTTCCAAACATACTATGTCAACATCACTGACAGATGGAGTGATGCAAAACAATTCTTAATAACCTTAAAGAACTTTAAGATTAAGGGGAATAGTTTCTTTACATGTCTACTTTATGTTACTATATTGGGCTTTTGTGATCTTTCTTCGCTGATCATTTTGTCTTAAGTCACCTAAGTCATGAGTAGTATGCTATATATCATCAATATAATAACATTCAATTAAACCCATCTACGAGTAGGGACCTGAAAGAGATGCCTGTTGATGCCAAGATATTTTTTTAAATTCGTGAAAACTTTTGTTTCCTATAGCCAGAAAATCCCACATTATTTTACAATGTTGTAACCGCATACTGTAATAATATTTAATATCAATCCCACTACAAAGTGTATTATTATTCACAAATTTTGAGTCACTCAGTTGTAGGTAAGTGTTTAGGATATTCACAATTAATTTTTCCTTTTGATTAACACATCACATCACTATTCGAAATAACAAGATAATTTAATGATTGAGGAAGTTCATTATTAATTGCACAAATTACGTAACAGGAATCCACTAACTCTATCTTTTTACCACTGGTCTTCGAGTCCTATTCTGCCCAAGAATAAAAATACACTTGTTGCCACACTGGAAGATAACGAGCGAGAGGTTGCATGACAAACCGAGCAAGAGGAACACGTCCTGATAAAACTTGTAATATTTTCAAAATGTATGTTCTGCAAAAAAAAGGATATTTCTTAGCTGGTCAAGTTCATGCCAAGTTATACCTCTGACATCTACCATTCATATAACTTACTTGGTGTATCTGTCATAGATCGGTGAACGCAAAAAATAAAATAGCATTATGAAGGTACGCCTTTGTAGTTCACGCTGTTCCGTCTCACTGAAGCGAGACTTTGAATGGCTTTGAGCATGACTACTGAGTAGAGTATGGGAAGATGCATCCGTAATGAGAGCTGCTAGCCATGGAACCACGGAGCTGGTGCCAAAGAAGCTGACACTGATTACTAATTGTTGAAAATTCCAGTTAAGAAAGATTTAACACAAACTATAATGAGAATGGGGTTTCAGATCTAACCTAAATATTCACAAAATAAAAATACCAAAATACTACCCATACAATGGGAACCTCTTACAAGATAAACGCATTTTTGTTGATGTTGAAGTATATGTTTTTCATATTTAACATAAAGGATACAATGAATAAAAGGCCTGATGATGTGCAGTGTTTCTCCCGCTTGCTCAAGCTTGGTGAGAGTCGTAGGAAATTCCATTGCTGGCAACTGAGCAAAAGATGATTTCCTAACTTTGTTTGAAGAGCTGTCGAAATCTGTGGTTACCCATGTTCTAGCATACATCGGTGGAGAATGTGCCAAACTACGCATGGTGTGACCAGTTCTTTTGCCGACATTGACAAAAGGTCCTGAAATATACACAGGGATTCGTAATGGTATACTGAGATATACTGAACAAGAACAATTTCCGGAGCTTTTTTTTTATTTCTACTGATACTCCCATTCCGAACTAGAGTGTAACTCCGGTTTAAAGCGATCGCAAAGGGGTGAAAAAAGGGGTAGCATTGAATTAGAGTTCACAGGAAAACGCCATCTAATTGACCTTGTGTTAATCTCACATCCTACGATAACCCTATTTAACCAGTTCCAGTATTTCACTTCTTTGCATATTATTGATATATTGTTCACCTTATCTCTGTGAAATAAAATATTCATACTAAGCAATTCCATAGTTGTTGCTTTACCAGGAATTAACAAACAAAGTAAGTAAGTACAGGGCTTCCGACCTAATGACTAAAATATTCTTTAAATTCTTTAATAACTTGATTCGAGTTCTATTCTTCCGCGCGTTGTTTACGCTAATTGGTACATGTTTGTCGTCATACTTAGGGCATTAGCTCCGGCTTACCACCCGGCTTCTGAAATTAATGATGTAGCACGAGGTAATACTATAGTCATAAGCATAACAGATGAAGCTTCTAGTATTCAGTTTATTATGGATGCCTAATAAGATTAGTAACATAGCTAGAAAAGCACATGGGCTGAACTCACTTTTATCCTCCTCATAATCAGCACCTGCTTTCTCTTTCTGCATGAACTCCTCCCGTGGCAAAGATTTAATCACAGGGTGAGTCTGTATGCCGGATTTGAACTGATAGAGCAGTACCAGCCTGAGTGTAGCCTAAATATACCAAAATATAAACAGTGGCAATATCTGCTGCTAAATCTTTCATTTAAAAGGTATTCTCAAGAGGGCGGCGCTTTTTACAAGTAGATAGATAAATAGGTTATAGCTGGAATCGTTGTTTGAAAAGTTACGGAATAAATGTCACGAGATAATAATATAATCATTACCTCGATAACTCATAGTCCTATACTATACCCAAACGAATGAACTTGTATACACCACCTCGATGTTTTGTTATGCAAAATAGTTACACTTGGTCATATACAACAACGAAATATTTCTCTGGGCTTAGGTTGAGGCCGATGAGCTGCGGTCCCTGTGTTACTTGATGCTTACAAACTTAAAGACATGAGGGAGCAAGATACTCGAAACCTCGTAAATCGTAGTTAGTGGTGAGGCAAGCATATCAAAGCATAACTGGTGGCATTGTGTGTTATTGACAGTGCAATGTAATAGCCTAGAAAAAGAAACCTCGGAAACAAAAGAATCTTTCAATTCTAACCGCTAACCCTAAATGAAACATACCCTTATGTCACGCCATGAACCAAATCTTGAGACCGGAATAATCTCAACAAACAACCTTTTAATGACGTTTATGAAGGGAAGAGTATACGTCAACGGTAAACAAATCAGGATCTAACCTTTACAAGAGAAACCACTACGATGATTGCCCATTTGGCCCCTCTTCCTCCGAGTCTACTGGCAGTCATTTCGAAAAAAGCCTGAAAAGTTGAATTGTGTTGAGTGATTTAAAGTATAAATTAAGATTCTGCGGCACAACAGCGCAAAACAATAATCAATATAATAACCTGAACACATTCTACAATATGAAGCCATCTCTTCAATATTGCTACAAATCGAGCTGAATCCCTTCCGCTAACAAACTTCTGTGATTGTTGTAGTATACAGTCATTTACGTATGCGAAAATGCTATTCGCAGAATTTACTGAAAAGTTGAACAGACAGTTACCATATTTGAATAGGGGATAGTTTTAGTCATTTTTAGAAATTTTTACTACTCCACAGATCATATAAATTAAACTTAGTAACAATTCAAGAAAATCTGAAAAATACTGAAAGCATACAAATTGCATTAAATAGAATACAGTACTCACATAATTCAGTGATAAAAATGGAGTTTTCATAATTTCTTGGGATGAATTCAATGGCGTATGACAATGCCTTAATTGTCTTCTCAACCTATTGAAGAGGATAATACCTTTGGTAAAATATCAGACACAGTTGGAAAGAGTTGCTATGAACATGTCTTGAGTAGCACGATGAAGCAATGTAAATTAATGTCATACAGAACAGTAATCCCTTAATTAACACGGTTCCGATTAGCATGTTTTCTTAGTTAACTCGATTTATTAATTGATTAATTTCATTCACCTGGATGAGGAACAATGTCCAATCTGTCAAGTTTTTGTTTATAGAACATTTACATTACCAATTTGTAGTATTGAATTTGGCTTTTTTTAAAATTTTATATAAGTGGTTGAAGAGACAGAGAAATTACAATATTTTATACGTATTTTTATGTTCGAATAGCACTGCATTCTACAGAGTTTAACTGTGTTACTCGAGGGAATACTCCCTATGAAAAGATGAATGTATACCAAACTGAAATAAGTTCAAATTTCGTGATATAGATTGTCACAATAGTGCTTTCAATATTCAGTAAAATTTGTACAAATTCAACAATGACCTGCGTTATAGTTTCTGGATTGGTATTGACGAAGCTCACATAACTTTCCTTGACGTCCTGCAACGACCTGTTTACTGTACGAACGCTCTTCTGCATAAGACCAAATATGTTAGGTGTTTCTTCTGCCATGATCGATCTGAATGCACAAAATAAATCAGCACGGTTAACAAGCAGCTTACCCGTGACAAGGAGTAGAATGCGAAAATAGAATTTACATACCAAGAAAATATGCAGCTCCTTAACTGGTTACTGATTGCGATGTTTCATTAAATTACCTAAACTAAGTATTGTCTAGGAATAACAACCTATGAAAAAATTACAATGGTTATTCATACAAATCGTTTGAAACAAAAATGTTAAAACTTCTCATATAAACCATGTTTGAAATGCAACACGATGAAACAAAGGCAGTCAACGAAACGGAAAGCAATGATTTTATGTAAAAAAATTCAACGAAGGCTCGTTTTGTTTACTTTCAAATGAATATATAATACCGCAAATGTGCATACTCCTATTCCATGCATTCAAGATATTGATTTAATGTATGTTGCTAAATCAGAATGTACAGCTTTGTCTGTCTGTAATTCTGAAAGAGAGCAGCGACTCTACATTCTACAATAGCACTATAAACTTTCTGTAAATTCAAGCAGTGTTTTATGTTGTATATGGGATGTTCTACAGAATTTGGCAAATTATTCATGTTCGCTGTAAAAAATGCGAGCATAATGAAATTATTCCATAATGCATGCGTGAGCATCCTTCCTGTATACATGGGATGGATGGAAGATGCTCCCTAAATCAGCAAGAATGCTACATCTTAATTTTAAGATGAGTTTCGTTTCCTTATTTTATGCTGTAAATAATCTTTACATAATACAAGCAAATCTTTCATTTCAAAAAAGGAAAAATAATGATTTAAAATTGTTTGCGGGACACAGATTGGCTTTATGGGCAGTAGGAAGTTGGCTTTTGTTATATTGATTCTTATGGAACCATCAATAAAGTGGGGTCAGTTGGAATAAATATCCATGAAAAATAATGCCACTGGCAATTGGATTGGAGTTCTTTGCTATTTACAAGAATAATTTCATTTCAATTGCAATTTTTTACTAGGAAGAGGTGAGAGCTGACAGTAAAGTAAGTCAATTTTTTTTAATAATGCTACTGAAATAACATCGTACTGTACAAAATTCAATTCATATACCCAAAACTATCAGTCTAGATATCGCAGATTATTTGAACGGGAATTAAATATTATGGAGCCTCCAAAACAGACTCCGCTGGAAAACATCCATGTAAAACAAGCAGAAACGATTCTAAACAGCATAATCACATATAACAATAGAATTATCAACTGCAATAGTAAAGAACACACTAGTTGAGCAACAAGGCAAAAATAGCCCGCTTGCAACAAGAACAATTACATAGCACAGAAATATGGTTAGTTTTTAATATTTACAAAGACGAAGGTATGCACTATAACTCTTAATGTATATGCATTCACTACACTGTACAGTAATTACCAATAGTAATTACTCAGCTTGGATATAGTACCACAGATTTCTCAATAAATTATGTATCGAGTATATTACAGCCAAGCTAAGTAGTAACTCTAATAGCAGAACAGCAGTTAGAATTGCTTCCCTTAATTGTTCATTAAATGAAAATTGATGGTAGTAGTGCTGCAACAAGTAAAAAGATAATTTGTATGCTGTATACAAAATACATTTCAATTAAATTATAAATGTTACTATTTACTTTGATTTGTACTCTTATATTCCTATCATCAGAATAGATGATTTATGTTGTGATTTATATACACTTCTTAAAATACTGTATTATAATACAAATATTAGATCAGCCTAATTAAGCTAGTCTGTGTGTTCATAGCTTTTATGTATATATCGTACATCTGAACTGTTGCAACTAAGTGGCGGAGAAAATAGAAATCGCCATGGAAAGATGAAAATCAAACGAGCAGATGCAAATATGTAAGATAGATTTTTCGATCCTGCTGTAATTGAAACTATACATCCGCAAGTGAGGGGTTGCTATGAGCTTGATAGACATCTAGCTTAACACAATTAATTGATGGAGTTGAGAGTTTTCAGATACGTAAAATGGCGACAGCACACTAGCAATAATTACTCAATTGCAAGAAATACATCTATTGGTAATTATTGAATAATAAGTGTCCTTATATTTTTATCTCAAAATAATGAAGCATCTAGTAAAAACCCGTATTGGGTATACCATAGTTATGCAAAGGCATGAGCCGTACAAGCGTATTATACCCTACTGGAAAATCATGATATCAACACAAGCGTAATGGTAAAAGACATAGATGGGTAAAAGATATGAAAAGTTTGTATTCTAAAAGTTGGCACCTGTACAATTTATGCACAGTACAGGATGCAGCTGACGAAAAAAGTATGACTCTTGACACAATAGAAAAACCAGTATAGTAGTATTAGAACAGAATTCAGCGAGGGCTCTTCGTTATCTAAGTTAAGCTTTTAATAAAAAATACTGCTCACTTCAATAAAATGTACTACAGTATAAAAATACATCACACATTGCAAGGAGTGTAGCATAATGTCAGTACACATTAAAAGCGGTACTTAGTTCGGCGTGAACATCTTAAAGCAAATTTTCAGATCGCAGTATAATTGAATACACAATATCAAAATTGATCCGGCACTAAGGATATACTGAATTGAATACATTTCATTACACAAAAGGTCTTGAGAGATAGACTCCTAGACATATCTTCCTACAAAAGGAAAGAGATGAAAAGCATTTTGTCATTACATTTTCAATCAGGCGTTACTAAAAATTACAGTTGCTCGAAAGAAAGTTTTTCAAAGAATGAGAATTACCTGCATGTTGAACACTGAGAGAAACTTGCCTTTACGGAGGAAGACATTCATGGAGACGAAATTTTTGCTTCACCTGGGGTCGGACATCACCTCCTGAAGCAGCTAGAGATTCGAGAAAAGGAGCCAATTTCAATAGTTCTTGGTCCATTTTGTCCGAGAACCAACTCAAGATGGGAATGCCATTCGATAACTGGTAAGCAAACGCTTGAGGCGAATTGTCCACAATAACGGTCTTTGATAAATCTCTTCCCAGGATATTCAAGTCTTTTATGTAATTTCCTTGCACGCAGACACAATGCTCTCTGAACAGACGGTGCTTGACAAATTTCTTTTCACCATCCAGCATGTTCAACAGTTTGTTGGCATAAACTTTTTTAGAAGCAGTGAATAGAATAATCTCATAGTGCTTTGACATCCGTTCAAGGAATTCAAGAAAGTCAGGACGAGTACGAACGAACACCTGGTACATCACTCCCTGAAATAAAACGGAGAAGGTCAGGTCGGCGTCAGGCAACTCAGTCAGGCTGCAATGGACGAGAGTTTCGTCTAGGTCAAGGACGAGAGAAAACTCTGGAGAACTCCTCGTTTTCAGAGGCAATGCTGGTTGTCTGCAGCGCTGTTCTTCAGTAAGAGGCGGAAGATACTTGATGAAATAAAATGGATCGAAAGTTTCCCAGTCCGGATCGTATTTCAAAGCGCTGGATGAGACGGGGGACGAAGCAGCTCCTTCGGAAGGTTCACAAGATCCGTATGAAATAGTGGCGTTGTTTTCTAAAGTGGGATCTTTGAGCGAAGTCAACATGCTAGGGTTTTCATTGCTATCCGTGTGCTGAAATTTATTTATTACATCTGGGCCGTCAGTCGTGGATGACACTTCAGGAACCTGCTCTTCTAGTTCTTCGTTGGCGTCAGGACTTATTTCTTTATCGCTGTCTTCATCAGCAGGCTGTCCTCCGAAAAATTTGTACAAGGGCGAAAAAATAGTTCCTAAAATTAATCCTTTACGCGAGCGACCCTTTTTCACCTTGTTTGTTGACTTTAGCCTTTTACGCTTTGCGGCAGGAGGCGAGGAAGTTTTCTTCTTCGACTCAAGGACCTGAGGAGACACTTCCGTCTGATTTTCCCTCGACTTGGTTGATTTTTCTTCGACAAGAGAAGATGTAATGACACCAGCGGGAGTCTCAACTTCCGAAATGCCATTTCTTCTGACCCTTTTAGGAAGGGGCGTCGAAGGTGTTTTAGCAACACTAGACTTTGAAGGACCAGATTTTCTTTTGGCTGCTTGATTTCTTCCTTTTTTTACAGACTTGGTTGCTTTCTGTGGACTTCGTGGGGTTTGCTTTCTCCTTGTTTGCATCTTTGCAGTATATGCAGTTCCAGTACACTGGCCAGCTACTGCATCAAAATAAGCACGATTCCAAAAACTATTTCTTTTTGAAATTACCGTAAGTCGGGCTAGTTCGAAAACATAAAATAGTCGAAATCACTTATCAATATTACTTACTACGAAGTTACTCAAATTCAACCTTACACTGTTAGAAATACTCAATGATTTTCTACGCTTATCATCTGCATCAACTAAAGAATTCAAAAATATTAGAAATTCGAAATGATGTGCTCAATTAGCAACAAACTTGAACATGCTTTACGCATCAGATACAGAAAATTTCACCCATTACAGAAAAATTAAAAAGTGTAGAATGACGTCATTTTGTAAGCCATCTAGTGACGTTTGTAATGAGAAAATAACAAATACTGTATGTGAGTTAAATATGTTGAGTGCATACGGATAAATCTTAAATAATTTATGAAATCCAAGTTTTTATCTCGTTATTACCATCATTTTAGTATAGATTGCGCTTAAGAATTTCGCACAAACAAGTGTAGTGAATGTACCGTACAGCAGTGTAGAGCGCCCCCTGTGGGTGTTTATTTGAATCTGAAGGAAAGGACAACAAAACATATATCACGCCGTTTGGCTAATACTTTTACGGCTTATCATTATGAAGAAGTTTCGAAAGAAAATAAATAAAGTGCACATATAGTCGTGATACATACTTATGTCAGATCTGCAGTTGTCAGGCCTGATCATGTATTTTTACCTATGCACGATACTTCCTGGCCTAGACCCAGTGCTAGCCTCTGTACGGCCTTGGCTGATGCTGATCGTTAGGTATTAGTTACCGTACTTCTGATCAGTCTTTTTTCCTTTACTCCAATCTAAATAGCTTTATGTTTTAATATACATCTAACTTTCAAATTTATTTGTTTTCAAAATAAATCGCTGTTACATCACAGTTAACATAAACTATATGGTGTTTACATATACAGTACAAGGTTGAGTGCAATAAAGAAATGTCAGCAATCTATATACATTATACAATGTCTGGAGAAATTCATATTATGCGTACTCCCATTCATTCCCACAAAATAGCAAGAACAACAGCTTATCTATATTGAATATTTACATGAAACGATACATACAGCATACACATCGGTAATCAATCAGCAAAACACGCTTAGGTTGTAGAAATTAATGCAGTGTTTACGGAAATGAAACGATTAGGCTTTACGTGATTCGGAATTACCGTTGATCAATTCAGTAAAACAATATTTCAAAACAGTACAATTGATGTTTATTCAGAAGCATGCTACCGCACTCATATTTACGCTCGTACCAATGGGAGGGGTGTGTGTGTGTTATTGTGAATATTTCTATTGAGTTAGTGAGAAAGGTAATTAAAGGTAATTCAGCAATACGTGACGCTACACTTTTGGGTTGAGGCCATGATGAAAAAGTTGATTTTACTTAACCGAGAAAAAAAAATCAGATAAATAGCTTCTAAACACTTGCTATCCTTTTTTCAGATATCAGGGAATCAAACGGTTTATGTAAAATAGCTTGATCTTCTTATATTTATTCGTAAAAGGGGAAATCTTGTATGCAAGATATAGATTTAAACCACTGATTAATAAAGTTGATGATAATTATACTATGAAGATCTGTTTGCTACTCGTTTTGGTTGTTTCGATATCAAGTACGGCGCTAGGTAAGCTGGATATATTTATAACAGGTGTAATTATTCGTTTCCATTAGTAAAAGTTTCTGTCACAATTACACTTTGTACACAGCTGCAGAAAAAGAATATCCTCCCTACGATGGGTGGTACAACAACAGAGCACATCCTGAATGGGGAGCCGTCGGTGTGTGCTACAATTTCCGTTATTTCCAGTTTGATCAATACTGGATTACTGCAATTAATTAAGAGTAATATATGTAGAGTTGCATTTGAGCATATGATATGATCGTTTATCAGATATGCCAATGACACGTCGGCTACCCTCGCACTATCAGGACGGCGTCTATCAACCGTCAGGCTGGATGCGACCAAATCCAAGGACTGTCAGCGAGCAGTTAATGAAAGGCGACACTGGACGCAACTCTTATCAGAATAAAACTGCATTTCTTGTATTTTTCGGTATTATTCTAGTATATTCTTCCACATTCCACTATGCAGCATTGCATACATCATTGAATATAACGTTTTGGTATACCATTAGGGCAACAAATCGTTGAAGAGATTCTAGACGCACAAAGACCAGGATGTCCACCGGAATACTTCAATATACCCATCCCAAAAGGAGATGAGGACTACGACAAGGATAGCACCGGAACCCAAGAAATTCCGATTCTGAGAAGCAGATATAACCAAGCGATAACAGGATTATCTCCGAATTTTCCAAGACAGCAGGTAATAAATCATCTGTTTCTGGAAAGTTTATTTTAATGCGAACACATATTACTTCATTCGTGTTGTTAATCAAAGCTGAACGAAATTACTTCGTTCTTGGACGGAGGTCTAACATACGGAATAACAAAAGCATGGTCTGATGCACTGCGCCTTTTCAATCACACGTGCCAAAATCGAACTACAACCAGCAACATTTTGGCAAGTGAGGTATGGTAATTTAAATTACACTTTGAATTCGTTTTTTATTACATTTCCATCGGAAAATTAAAGAACTGTGCTATTTTGAGCAGAATAATCCCACTGACTGTCGTGGTGAGCTCGCGTCTGATAAAGATGAAGGAAGATTCCCAATAAGGAATACTCTTGGTCTACCGATGGCCAATCCTCCACCTCCTAGAGATCACGAACTAAAGGACGCAAGGAGATTTTTTCGTAAGGGAAAATCCTCTCTTGTATTCAATATATTTCTTTTAAAATCTTCACCACTCACAATTTGCTCAGTCTTGATCCTGAAAACGTCTCCATATTCTTTCTTAGGGCTTGGCAATCCAAGAGGCAATGAAAATCCGTTCCTGCTCACGTTCGGTGTGTTGTGGTTCCGTCATCACAACTGGTTAGCAAGAAAAATACGTGATGAAAATCCTGACTACAGCAACGAAAAAGTTTACAATGAAGCTCGCATACTAAACATTGCAACTCACCAGGTGCAGAAAAAATATTCGTTCTTCGAACCAGTTTGTATGCTCATTATTGCCGGTTTATATCGGCTCGTTTTAAAAGCAAACTACGAAGAGCTGGGTTATTGAATCGTTTCACCAATGCTACATCCTGCAACTGTATTGTAACCTTAATACTTCGTTTCCAGAAAATTGTCTTCTACGATTGGCTTCCAATATTTCTCGGGATCTGTGACGTAAATTCCTCAGATACTTGCAACGAAGTGCCAGAGTACACCGGTAATTGTCCATATTGTATACAGTACAAGCGTTTTAGTTGAACACACCAGATCCAGGTTATCACAAGTTTTGAAATTGTATTCTAGGTTATAAGCCGTCTATACATCCTGGAATAACTCACGTCTTCCAAAGCGCGGCAATGAGATTTGGACACACGCTAGTTCCTCCTGGCGTATTTAGAAGAACAAAGTACAACGCGTAAGATTGAATCCAAGTTTTCTAGAAGAACATAGTGTGAAAAAGTAAGTTTTCCAAGATTACATCAGCTCATAAAGTTTTATCTAATGTTAAACAGGCAGAGCAACTCTTGTGAATTCATCAATACGACGCTATTTACAGCCGGCGAAGATCACTCCTTTCAAGAAGTTCATGTAGGCAAACCTGCGCTAAGAACTTGTAACACTTACTTCAACGCAATGGTAACCTCCTTTGAATCCATTCAGAAATACAATAACTACTTGTGAATAGTGGATACATTCATACACTCATATTTCACCAGGAGGCCGTTGAAGAAACTGATATTCATTCTCTGCTTATGGGCATGGCTAGTCAAATAAGCGAAAGGGAAGATAACATTGTGACACCAGACTTGAGAGGCTCGGTTTTCGGACCGCTTGAGTTCTCGCGACGTGATTTAATGGCTATCAACATTCAGGTTTGGCGTAGCTGAAAAAATATTTCAGTAGAATTTCCATATGATTGAACTTGTATAATCTGACACGATCCATATCATTCCACTGTCATATTAGAGAGGCAGAGACCATGGTCTGCCTGATTACAACACAGCAAGAGAATATCTTGGCTTGAAGAGAAGGACGTCCTTTCCGGAAGTGAATGCTGAGCTATTCAATGATGAAGATAGAAATGGTCCCGAGGTAGATACCGTTGTAGACTTTATAGTTTTCATCTGCAAACTGCCTAAATCAAGTGTTGATTTTTTTTAGTTACTGGAGAGATTTTTAAGAGTTCACGATGGAAACTTAGAAAACATAGATATCTGGACAGGTGGACTTCTCGAAACGAGAAGAACGGGACCGGGAGAGTTATTTCGAGCTGTCATCCTTGATCAGTTTGTTCGCATTCGCGATGGGGACAGATTCTGGTTTGAGAACAAATTGAACAAGTAAGAGCTTGCATGTTAAAATACCACTACCACAGGTTGGTTAGTGAAGAATTGGAGAAATTCACTGTAAAATTTTCAGATTACTCAACGAAGAGGAATTTGCATTTATATGGAATACGACGGTGAAGGATGTCGTGTTGAGAACCAATCCTGGTTTGAATCAGAACGATATTCAGGACAACCCATTCGTATGGAATGAAAGTGAGAATAAAAATCAACTTCCAATTTTATTCTTTTGTGCTTCAAATATTCTTATCTTCATTAATATTCTTCCGTAAACGTTATCCAGGCGATCCTAACGCTCTTTGTCCTCAACCTTTCCCGCTTAGTGAGATTCACATGGAGAAATGTACTGAAAAGGAAACGTTCGACTACTTCAGTGGAAGTGGCGCCACTTACTTCTTTTCCTATTTAGCAATCGGCTTCTACATATTTTGTAAGTTCCTTCTTTCCGTCTCTGTGCAACCTCAATTTCTGATGACTAATTTTCACGTTCATATCATTTTGCTTTTCAGTTATCACTCTGGCACTAAGATTTCTTGGAAGGAGGAGCGACAACATAAGAGCAGCTATGCGGAAAAAAACGGTAGCTAGAAACAGAATAAGCAAACAACCGAGCATTGGGGTGAATACTACCGTTGTCCAAGAAGTTACAGGGAAACAGCATCATCGACAGATACAAGTAATTTTGCTCCAGTACGATCCATTTCCGAATATGCAGCTTGAATAAGATATTTTTCACTCAAAAAGATCAAGCTGGAACCAGGAAAACTCATTCAAATACACTCAGCTCATGGTGAAGCTCTCCGCACAATAGATTTGAGTATTTCATCGTTTGTCGCCTTGAAAACATGCCCCAAAGGAAAGAAGCATATTTTTATCATTTCTGCTGAAAATGACAGTCACGATCTTGTGTGTAGATATATGGGCATTGGTGTTTCACATGATCGTCAAGCCTTCATTAACTTAATATAAGTGTTGGATTTGTTTCAGGTATTGCGTTTCAACGATGTGCTGGAAAAACAAAATTTTCACGATGAACTCAAGACATATCTTGAAGATCATAACATACCAACCGTCGAGGAAAACATGCAAGAGCACGTTTTGTTGAACAATTCAAATACGAAAGAAAAAAGAGATGAAATGCTACAGAACTTCTTCCGTGATGCAATCAAAGCCGTAATCTTCATGCTAATAATTCAATAATATATTAAAAAAGAACATATCGCCGTAAATGTTTCCATATTTCAGTCCCTTAAACTGAGAGGTCAATCTACAGAACCGATTTCAAATGAAGACCGGAAATACATCAACGTGGAGTTGAGCAAGAGGGAACTTGCCTATCACTTGAAGCTGAAACCAAACAGTATTTTTGTCAATCAGATGTTCGATCTTGCTGATACGGACAAAAATGGTTTTATCAGCTTTCGAGAATTTCTTAACATCATAGTTCTTTTTGCGAAAGGTAAAAGCGGCCACTTTCTATTTCTACCAAACTTTACTCCATATAAGTCGCTATAACGATTAAAGTCAAATTGATAACTTGTTCGCACAAAAGGTTCTGCAGAACACAAAGCTAAACTCATGTTCGACATGTACGATTTGGACAAAAGTGGGGTTCTTTCGAAGGAAGAAGTCAGGATCATGTTCAAGTACGATATCTTTGCAGTTCATTTCGTAGTTGTACGGTGTTCAACTATTTATTCATGTTGCATAGGTCGATGATGGAAATGGCCAATGCAGATGTGAAATCAAAAGAAGTTGATCAAGTGGTTGATAATATGATGACGGAACACGGCTTCGGAAACAAAGATGTTCTCTCACTAACAGATTTTCAATCTGTCATGACGCAGTACTCAACTGAATTGAACGACGCTGCATTATTCATGCCTGGTATACTATATTTTGAAAATTTTGTATTGCGTCATGAAATCCTTGTGGCAAGTCGTGTACTTCTCTGTAGTGTAAACTGAAATCATTTTTCAATAGAAACCAGTCAGACAACTACATCCAGGAACAGGAACAAGAGTTTGAAAGAGAAGCCCAACAGAGCTCTTAATCAGGAGGAAAATGATGGCTTGCTTAGACATAGAAGGTTTAGTTTTGTTTGATTTTCCAAGACGTCAAATTCAATGTGTACTGTCTGCATGACCCCTTCACATTTTGGTCTTATAAAAACTGACATAATATTGCATCTTTCAAAATTATCAGCGCCGTAAATGACATCGACTTTGAAGAACTGGACGTGAGACGAAAACGATCTGTCACTATAAGCGCCCACGACCAAGTCGAAGGGGAAAACAAATATGTGCGTGGACTAGTAGCTGCTGAGAAGTTTATTGCGAATTATTATCTCGAAATATTCTGGTTGACTCTCTACAGCTTGATTGTCTTGGGAATTTTCATGGAAAGAGTCTATTGTAAGCATTAGTTTGCCGCGTTTATCATAATTTTATATTGCCTGTCTATTGTTTAGACGTAGCTTCATTGCAAATTTCATTCCTTTTCAGTCTTCTCTGTCGAAAGAGAACATATTGGACTACGTCGAATAGTTGGTTATGGCGTCTCGCTTACTCGCGGTGCAGCGTCCGCCATGATGTTCACTTATTCTTCCTTGCTGGTTACCATGTGCAGAAACACAATCTCTGCTCTCAGGGAAACGTTTTTACATCGATTCATACCTTTTGATTCGGCTGTTGCCATGCATAGGATTGTTGCGTATATGGCTTTGGGATTTACAAGTAAACTAAACTATATCAGCAATGCTTTCTTATATCATTTCAACCTCCACAGTATGAAACCACTTTCATCTACATATTTTGACAGTTCTGCACTTTCTTGGTCACGCTTTCAATTTTTATTCAATCTCAACGCAACCCGCTAGCGACCTCGCGTGTTTGTTCCGTGATTATTGGCGCCAGAGCGATGTCCTACCTAAATTCCACTACTGGTGTTGGCATACTGTTACGGGACTAGCCGGAGTTATTTGTACTTTGCTTGTGGTCATCATGTGAGTATACAATGAAAACTAAAGCAGCTATTGCTGTCTCTTCAGTCTAACGACCTATTCCTGTTCAATCTTCGTTATCAACAATCTTCATATAATTCCAGTTACATGTTCTCAACCAACTATGCCCGACAACATGTCTTCCGTTTGTTCTGGTGGACGCATCATGTCGGTGTCTTCTTGCTCTATCTATTCATCATTGTACACGGCAGCGGGTTTCTCGTGCAGGTTCCTTAATTTTTCATTTCATACGCTGTTTTCTTCTGCATACATCAGATTGTTTACCACGCACGTCAACAAATTTCCACTCGTTTTATATCCAAAAAATACAAAATAGTTTTTTCATTTGCATTTCCTCTTCAAAAGTACGGATGTCGCATACTAGTTTTCAATTTTAAATTTTTTTGCTCAAAGCATCAGAAGTTCCCAACCATCTATCTCTTTTTTCAACAGAGACCTTTCTTCTACTATTTCTTCCTCGGACCGCTAGTGATGTTCATCCTGGATAAGCTGTATAGCATAAGTCGTAACAAGATCGAAATAGGTGTTTTGAAAGCTGAACTACTACCATCTGATGTCATATGCATAGAATTTAAACGTCCGAAAAGCTTGGACTATCTGGCTGGACAATGGGTACATGATTAAACTATATTTTACAGCACACATCGATAGAATAGCTATGTAAACCTATGGCGATAATCTCACAGGTTCGCATTGCTTGCTTGTCGCAGTCTCCCAACGAATATCATCCATTCACATTGACGTCATCGCCAGACGAGAAAACTTTACAAGTTCACATTAGGTCGGTTGGGCCGTGGACAATGAATTTGAGGAACTTATACGATCCAGAAGTGTTACGTGATGCTCCATACCCGAAGGTATCTCATATACCATACTACCCATACGATAGCTTTAATCAAAATAACAAATAATTTGCTCTCGTAGTTATATCTTGATGGACCATTCGGTGAGGGACATCAGGATTGGTACAAATATGAAATATCTATACTGGTCGGTGGTGGAATCGGAGTGACACCTTTTGCTTCCATACTGAAAGATCTTGTATACAAGTCAATGACTGGATACGAATTTAGATGCAAGAAGGTAATTTATATAGATATAAACCAACATCATTTATAAGAAATGATAATGCGGTAACTATGACTTTCTACTATCCAAGGTCTTCTTCTTCTGGGTCACCAAAAATCAACGTCAATACGAATGGTTTACGGACATAATACAACAAGTTGAAAATCAGGATGTGAAAGATATCCTTGAAACACATATATTCATCACCCAAATTCCGCAGAAGTATGATCTCCGAACAACCATGTTGGTATGACAACGTTCTTGTTCCAACTCAACCATAGCTTGATTCATAGCCAACTGAATTGTTTTGATCTCGTATTTGCAGTACATATGCGAGAGGCACTTTCAAAAAATTGCTGGTAAATCCCTTTTCACGGGACTTCGATCGGAAACTCATTTTGGACGACCAGACTTCAAGGCATTCTTTCAGTCGCTATCAGATGAATACAATATGGTAAGATGGTTGACTACAACAGCACCAACTAACACAGGGTACAGTTTGAACCGATGTTACTTGTTTTGAAGGTTGAAAAGATAGGAGTCTTCAGCTGTGGCCCACGACCAATGACACAAGCAGTGGAAAACGCATGCGCGCGTGTTAACGTACAAGAAGGCCCCGGGTTCAAACATCATTTTGAAAACTTTTGAGACTTCTTGTAGCATAACCAAGCTATGCCTATATAACATATCATTTTTAAAGTTTGAAACATACACAGACAATATATATACTTATTGTTATACATGATGATGCTACGGCCAATTTTTTCCAAAATCCCCACTTCAAGTGTAAAGATAGGAACAAAGAAAATAGGTTCTGCAAAGCGCTTGTGTATGAAAGACGATTTGCCGGAAGGCTGGGTGCCAAAAGAAGCTTTTAAACATAATCGTAAGTCAGTTCACAGAATTACAATAGTGTTTACAAAAAGGCTTATACAATTTGCGTGAAACCCAGACGAATGTGGTTTCCGACCTTTGCCTTGTATAATGTAATGTACGACAGAACATTTCATTGGTCCAAAACTTATTTCGAGTCACTGACGCATGCATCGAGATTTTACTTCCTTCATTTATTACGTCATGCGCAAGCTGAGCAAGATATATTGTAGCGTAATTTAGATATACAGTAAACACCTTAAAGGACAATCTCTTTTTGATAACAATTACTATATGATAATATTAAGTGAGGGATATGAATGTGATATAAAAATGTATTGGAACCAATACCCAATTGATAGCATTATCCACGATTATGATAAGCGGCCACCATTTTGCAGTACTCTATTTATCACAGCAATTGTTTGCAAGCATTGTTGAACATTTGCTAGAATGCCCTGGTTGATCTGAAGCAAAAGTACGTTATGCGAAAGGGAAAGTACTTATGATTAATACGTTTGAATGTGACGCGCGATCATTACAGAAATTGTTGAACATCGACTAAAAAGCCCTGGTTGATCAGAGGCAGAAGTGCGAAAGAACAGTACTTGTGATTAGTACGTTTAATTGACATGCAACCATTCTAGTCTCGACTAGGGATGCCAACTTTCCTATATTTAACAGGACAATCCTAGATTTCAATGTATTGTTCTGTATTGACTAATAAATGTTCTATATAACTTGGATGAAAAACAAAGTATTTCGGAACACATCCAGATGTTGACAGAGGAAGGTCGTGAAGTATTGGTACAGCTTTCTCTTGTATACTTCACCAAACGTTCTATATCAAAATTTCTAAAAGTTGGCAACCCACGTCTTGACAGTAGGACAGGAACAGGACAAAGAATATATCATATTGCCGATTGTATGTATTATCTATTGTGTGCCTTTTGACACGAGTACGTGGGAACAAAAGAATTGTAAACGTAGTGGTGAACTTCGAGCTACTTGGAAACCGGCTTGTGAAGCAATCGCAGTGACAAATAGCCGATGAGTCGAAATACCAGCAGGATTGCTAAAAGACTGAGAAACGCTGCCCACGGCTGTACATCGACTTTATTCCTTTCCAAGATTTCTCTGTAACCAATAAACTGGGTAGCATTGTTATTCGTGATATTCCCAACTGTAGATCCGTTTACCAGATGTGGCTGACAGGACTCATAAGCGCTTGGTGCCGGGTCGCAGCTGCGGTAAAGAAACATACACAATTATTATTAAGTTAAATTTAGTGTAACAAACGTAATTAATTTTGTAGACGAATAGACGATACATGGAAAAAAGCTTCAGTGGTTTCACACTGTATTATACCATGCATACATACATACCGATAAACTTACACGAATCGGCTGTCTGAATCAAATTCAAAATATAGAAGTAGAACCCAAGTATGCAAGATAGGGGAAGAATATTTCAACCATGATATCCAAACAGGAATGTTCTTAACGTATAGTCCACCGAGGAGCATGAACGTTATCATAAGAATTATTGCCAAAACCATGCCGTGATCGAAATCCATCGTAGAAGCGCTTACAAAGATACCTGCGACGCAGACATAAATAGGAAAAGTTTTTTTTAGAAATTTTACGACCTATTCATAAGTCTGAATAATACGATGAATAATACCTATCGACTGAGAAGCGACAGCTTGGAATAAAATAACCAATACTGTTGCAAAAAAGGCCCATGGATTGTTCATTCCGTTCAGTCCAGTCATCCAGTACGTAAGTAGAATGAATATAGACGGTAGGATTAACACCAACGGTAACTCGCTGGCCAATTTGGCAAGATAGTATGCTGACAGCCGATACGATCCAGCCATCCGTTCTTTATTAATGACAGTCCGTTCGCTGGGAACTGTATCAAATAAACAAACGAGAAAAATTCACGGAAATGCCAATGAAAGAGCAGAGATTCTTCTGCTATCTATATTACAATGTAATACATGAAATATAGGTACAGCTGTATAACATGCAGTTGTTGTTTCTCGACCGTCGATCGACTAGTCACTAGTGTAACGTTGTTCTTCTGACCGCCACATACGCTAGTGTTTTGAGCCTAAAATAGTCTGTTCTTTCACTGGTACGAAGTATTGTGTGTGACTCGATATATAATTATAGGCTAAACGGAAGTCGGTTCATGAGTGGGTGGTTTGTAACCTGAGGATTACCTGTATTTTTCATATCGTTTGTTGTTTAGTATAATCGAGGTTCGTCGCAACTGGACGACTTAACATTAATGCAAGTTCTGTTCAGATCTAATTTTCTCCCTGTTTACGTGTGATTACTACAAGTGCGACCTACAATCTAGTTTCACCATATACTGCAGTACTTAATCATACTTACAAACAATGAGAACTTCGAAAAGAGGATTGAAACAATTATATGTGGCCATAAAGAAAAGCTGAAAAAAAAGAGATGGAATTTTAGAACAAATAAAAAACTGAACAGTCCTATGAATGACACTTCCACAGATTGAAATATTGACTTACCATCGCTGAAATGTCATCTATCCTACTCTCAGACGGTTGGCCTGCTCCTATTTGCCACCAAACAAGGCCAACTATAATGGCCACGCCGATGCATCGAGTAAATTTAAGCTTCGAAATATATCGTGATCTGCGTGAAATAAAAGTAAACAGGAACGACTCGAAAAAATCAGCAATCCATGATATTAGCACAAATTGAAGGTTTCGTCACTTACTTTCCCTGGAGAAAGCTACGCTGTGTCAGTACTGTGAACTGTTTCCAAAACGAGGTCATCCATGTCTTTCCTTCATCACAGACATCAAAATCACTGCTGTTTTCACTCTTCTCGACTTCTAAAAGCATGGGTTTTATAAGCCCGGATTAAAACAAGTGCAGAGGATGAAGTAACAATTTGAAAGAACATTTAACATCTACAATGAGTGTAATCATGAGGTAGTGTCCAGGAGAATGTCATTTCATTCACCCTGGTAGACAGTACTTAGAAAAATACACCGTCGTTAATAGGTCCACAGAATTTTGAAAGCGATAACATAAACAGATTAACAAATAAACATAAAGCTGAATTGAATCCGTTCGCCTCGGGGATCTGAAGCGTTAATGGTGAAAAAATATACAGGAAATACTCATGATACTATAGCTGATAGCTCAAATTAGGATAATACAAAGAATTCGAATATCTTCAATTCGCGATAATGATGATATGGTACGAACTTTTTTCTATGCCGCCATTTGGTAATATCCGTGGCTCAGAACCGTTCAAAAGACTTTCAGCATCTTCGTCCCGTTCGACAATCGTCGTGTCTTGATTCGTTGTGTCTGGGGAAATCAGGATCTTTAGACTAGGTGCAATATTTATTCTACAAGTCAGAGATGGGATACCTCTCAAGAAGGGAATTGGGAACACAGATATGTAGATTGAAACTGTTAGAATATGAATTGGCTACACTCCCACCACCCCAGCAGGAGGTGTGACTCATGCTTGCACTTCTAAGCATCCTTCAGTGGCCCTGGAAACTTAAGAGGGACAAGCATACTAATAGGAATGCACCTTTTGAGTCAAATATTTCTAGGAAGGACTGAATGACATTCTGGAAAAAAGGGGAAATGATGCGAAAATTTTGATGATCACTGCTATAAGCATATTATAGGCGTTCAACCTAATCAAGATATTTTGTGTGGGTTCTACACAGAATTGTCCCGAAAAGTGCAATTGTTCCGTGTATTTCACGCATTTCGCTCACAATTCTGAAAGAGTACGGTGTGTACCGTATTGAACCGTGTTTTTATTGCTAAGTGAATTGTAGGCAATGCAATTTACTTCAGCAATGGTGTGCTTTATACTAGTACGAGAACTGAATACTTTGTATGCGGTTGATCCACGCGAGTGGATTCAACACAAAATGTAATTTTACTGCACCTGCAAAGCAAGGTAGTATCAAAGTCGAACGAGACTCAGTTCCTGATACAACTATGATATCATCATTTTACCATTGCCGTCATGAGAAAGAAAATGACGCCAGAACCTATAACAGTTTACTCCAGGGAAATTAATACTGTACCTTCTGCAGCAGACAATCGTTTGTTGCTAAGTGGGCATTCTGTAGAATTGTCTCTGCATATTGAAAACGCTTCTAATATCTTCTTCAGAGAATCGGGTTCCGATTTTGTCATGTCCACTAGATGAGGAACAACACAATAAAGGTTATTGAAAGAGCTTGAGCGCTTATCGTGAGCAGTAGAGACTGTAAATTGTAGATAATAGGTGGCGATGGGGTAGTTAACGCTTGTAAGATCTACAGCCAATCGATATTGTTGTTGAATTATTTAGTAGTCATCTACAATACGGAAAATACATCGCTACGATCCTTTGGCAACATAACAACGTTTTGACAACGGAATTCATTATGATTCTGGAATCAAGTTTCAGACTAACTGAAACTTGATTCCAGTTATGGTCAGAAGATAATTACAGTGAAAGTTCGTGAACTCGGAAGCCGAGGGACCAGGCTAACCGATGTTCCAGTTAACAGTTACCAATAATAATAGTACAGTACACAATCAACTCTGATTGTAATACCATAGGTCATGAAAAACAATTCATACATCTATGCTATCACGTTTTCATCACGCTTGCACCTATTCGCCCAAGTAATCTAAATAATCTAAAGCAACTAAGAGACTTACGTATGAAATCGGCTGGATTATAGTGTGGTATGCTGCATGAGAATCCTATTTCGCTAAAATGATTCAAAACGTTGTTGGGCGACCCGTAGTAGGCAACTTGTCCTTCAGCTAACAATAGAACCGTGTCGAAGAGGAAAAACATCTGTAGATAGTCAATTGAGGCATACTTTATACTTTTATACTGTATCATATATATGATGATGGAAATGGGAATCATACCTGCGAAGACGGTTGGTGTACTGTCATAATAATAGTTTTGTCTGTTCTCAGCGCGTATCGCTTCAAAGAATGAGCTAATCCATATGCTGTAGTGCTATCTAGGCCTGATGTTGGTTCCTAAAACGAGAAAAAAAAGTCACGTGTTATTTATGCTCCGTCCTACTATACTTGAAATAAACGTGGGTGATACGGTGCCATTGTGAATTGTATTTGTTCATCCCATAATTTAATAAATTCTGTAGCGAGTTTGTGCATGGTGTCACGTATAACAACTAAAAATTATTTGAATTCTGACCTAGGGCGATGTATTGGATCAATTATTGATAACTGAGGTTTGCAATTCGAAGAAACGCGTCTAACAAACACCAAACTACGTTCGTGCAATAACCGTCGGGCATATATTGAACGAGTTGGCTAGGATCACTACGCATGTTACTTAATACTGAGACGATTTTGTATTATCAACAATTAATCGGACGTCTATTGAACAAGGAATGAGTAATCGATATGAATAACATTAATCGGTTATCGAAAACAAAACTCAAAACACGTCAATTGACCAAGAAATGAGTATTCGAAATGAAAAAAATCTTTGTAAACTATCACAGGTACGGAGAACTTACGTCCAGTAGTAAAACGGCTGGATCAGTAAGCAATTCGTTTGCAATATTAGCGCGCTTCTTCTCCCCTCCAGACAACCCTCTCATCATTGGACCACCGATAACTAGAATAAATGATTAGTTCAATGTTACAAATGATATATGAAGTATTACTAAAAACTCATTTTTGCAAAATATTCGCATTCAAAGTAAATGTTGGGTACTTGTTTTCATGCATTTGTCAATGTCTAGTTGTTCAACAATCTCCTTGACTATTTCTTCTTTGACTTTTCTAGTTTTTTTCTGGGAGAGTCGAAGTTCAGCTGCAAACTGGGAAACACAAGCAAATGGTGCTTATCATATCGATTAATAATAACATACACATACAACACTTACTGTAAAATCGATGCAACGTGCCAAGAAGGATGTCACAAAAACGAACGCGAAGCGTTTAAAAATGATGGACACTACAGTACTGTACTGCCACATGTACTTCACGATACAGGCACTATAAACCAAATTTTCGTTCGTATCAACAAATGTTCCGTAAGTGCCTGTATAGTGCTCTAGTGTGAAACAGAATTACGTTATTCACTACAGCACAAGCAGGACCGAACAGTATGAAATGTGAAAACGTATGTTTGTTGGTGACAATGTAAATAGCTTACTTTGCTTGCCGCCCATGCTTATTAGTTAGTTTGGTAGTTTAAGACCCATTATTTCACTGCAGCACAGAGCAGAGAAGAAAGCGGTATACAATATGTCCGTTGTGATATAAAAACGGGTAAGTAACGGGTTAATATAAAACACGTGAAGATTTCCGGAACTCTACCACGTTTCGTCCCCAGTGTATATACTCGAGTACAAAAGGAAATATGCAAAACCGTGTACTAGAATGTTGACGTTTTAGGCTCACAGCTATCACCATACTTCACAACGTATTGGAAAGCCTTCTGTACAGCACAATCATGAATTCCCATAGCGAGAGACCGTGTTCTCGAGCCTTTCACACATCATTGAGCGTTTATACCCTATTGTATGATTACATACGTACCATTAAAGTATCCCCTAACGTCAGATTAGGAAAGAATATATCTTCTTGCAGGACGTAGCTTATTTTCCTTCGAAGTTTTTTAGTGAGTGACTGGCCATCCAATATTATCTTTGCGTCGTCACATTTAATTCTTCCGCCAATTACGTTTAGCAATGATGTTTTTCCCGAGCCTACAAGAAAGAGAGTAATATTCGCTTGTCATTAGACGTTCTTATTCTACTGTTATTAGGTATTCCATATAAACAGAATTACTATACTATACTATTTACTCACCACTAGGACCCATTACAGCCAACATTTGTCCTGGCTTAGCACAGCCACTCACATCACTGAGGATTTTTTTGCCTTTAATATCCAAGTAAAGGCTTTCAAACTTCAGCTGTAGCCCTGGTTGACATGATCCGGTCTGTCCGAAATTTCGCCTGTCTTCTGTAGTATCTACCATCTGGATCAGGGTTTCAGGCTTTTCGCCGGTCATTATTGAGATTTTACTGTTTACTGCAGCAAAGAGAATTTAAAATGAAGCCTGTACAGTACTTGAAATATAAGAATCTACATTCAAAACAGCGCTGCTGACGTAATCTAAGACTGGAAATAACGAGTTGCGCAATTCATCGATATTCTTACAGGATATTGCACAATTCACTCGCAATAGTAGTACTCGACCTAAGAGGAGATTCTGAATTGGCTGGCTAGCTCGGTGAAATCTGACTTAACTTACAGTACTATGCAATATGCTACTAGTAGACTAGTACACAAAATACAACTACAGAACCTCTGTTCTAATGACGCGTCATGTCCGATCAGCTGACCGAGTAATTCATATGCGTAGGCTCCTACCAGTAGCAGGTTCTTTACAGTATTATGATGTCACTCGCGTTCACATTTTGATACAATAGCCACCACAAAAACAAAAGGTGTAAGCGAGGAACTAATACAGTAAGAAACCAATTCACTGTGTTCAGCTGAAACGGTATTAAACTTCTGCGATATCACTTCATATAAAAGCGATATTCTTTATTGAGTCATACCACAGCGCGCTCTCTACAATAATGAAGATAATGCTAAACGTTTAACAATTAGCCTAAAGCGAAAAATAGTCTCCAGTTATCGTCTGGTAAAAAAAGGAGGGATCATCGGCTGATAATTAATCGTATCGAGTCGAAAAACACTAATATTACTGCGGAAGATTGCTACTTTTCCCTCGATAATGTTATCAACCCTTTTTGTCACATTTAATGGATTGAACTGTTTCTCATTTTCTAGAGCCTCACAGGTCTTTAGATGTAGAAATAGGTTGGTTGAAGTTGGGTTTTTCAAATAAGAAATTATAATCCGAACACCCCAAAAACCAAGTATACTGCATAGTATAATAGAACCTATACGCTTATCTCCTATAAATATTAATAACGCCGGAAAAGTCTACTCCATTAATAAATCCATTAAGTAGTACGCTAAAAAAGACTAGCTCAAGTCACGCGTGACCGGAAATCAACAAGGCGTTTGTGTGAAATACGCAAATCCCTGTCGACATTGGACACCATTTGCAAAACACTTTGTCGACAGATTCTACTGAGTCACCACAAAAATCGTTAATTTGAACTAGTTTTGTCCTCTCTTGGAACAGGAGGATGCCGGATAAGGTAAATAAACATCGAATCAACAAGATTATGGCATCGCATGAGAAATAACTCGCGAACGCCATCTCGCGGATTCATTTTTAAATTATATAGAAAGTCCAAATTCAATAAAGCAATCAGTGACAGAAAAATGGTAAATTCGATATTCTTTCATTACAGTACAAACAATTTCAAACTGGGCCTTGATTACTAACGTCTAAATTATAAAATATTATGTATCTTGGTATATTCAAATACAACATAATTTAGAGAAATAATTCTTCCGCGAGATGGCGGTATGGGACAGAACGAATCATTCCGTTCCTCGGTCTGTTACGACATCGGACCTTTTTTGTGCAATCCTTGATTGTGATTGCAAAGTAATCATGTATTCCACTCTCTTGATTTAATACTCGACGTAAAGTTATCGAGGATCGTGCCCGTGACTCATGCCAAATTGCAGTTTTTTTAAACATCTGTTGCTAGATCGATTAAGAATGGTTACATATCAACAAATTCCATATTGTTGAAGTGTGACACAATGTGACCCGCTCACCTTCACGGTGTTTCTTCTCCGCATCGGAACATACAACGAGTTCTACAATTGTTTAAAAGAGTTAGATTGTGGGATTCTCCTATCAACCAGAAAAAATAAACATGCATTATGTTAGCCCACAACACTTGTTATATATACGGTACCAGCAAGTCACATGTAATTCTGTTCATGAATTTCTTGAAGCCTTCTGCCGAGAGTCTGGATGAAAGATTAACACCGTAGAGTCAGAAGCGTTTAATACTGGTTCAATTAAAAGCTCACACATTGAGCGACAAAAAAATACAGTAGCCGCAAACTCATTACCTTTTTTGTTGTTGCTGCGATGTTCCATGATGACGATAATCCATATTTCCTGGACTGGGCCATGAATTAATTGACAAGAAAACCAATAGACAAATGTTTCCTCTATCAATTTGGAAGGATATCGAGATAATATTCAGGTTCAGATTGTTGTAGTGTTTGAAACTGTTATTTTACGCTCCGGATGACGCAGTGAATTCATGCAATGTAGCGGTTTTACGCTTCGTTGACTTGTAAGAGCTGGTGGAAAATTTGAACTATCGCTATGCTTTGTATAGTTGTTAGACGTTCAAGAAAAATTTTCCACACCAAAATCTGTTTCAAAATAGGATCCGTTGGATAATGACCCAAATGGTCACGCTAGATAGCAAGTGCTAAAAGCCCAATGTTGACATGTAAAGTCACATGACTGCGTTCCTACATTCCAATACAGTGATGCCTTGTAGTTTGAGGGCCCCTTACATCAAACAGTCCAGACTTTAAATTTGAGAGAGTAATTCCACCCAGAGCTGACCGTATTTTAAAAGGGAGTGTGCCAGGACCATTAAATCAGTTCATCCTAACGGCCGTCGAAGTAACTAGCTTTGACTGTATTTAGGGCATTGTGTTATTTTTTTACCTTGAATTATGTGTATTTGCTGTTGGAACAGGTTAATTCACTTTCCATTACTTGTAAAGGAAAAATTGGATTCATGCCTAGTGCAATTCAAAGTTTGAACGGCGTCGTAGAACTGAGTTATATGTATAACATCAGAGCAATCAAGCCCTGCACTTCAAGGAAAGCGTTGTATAGGCTATACAATCTATTTATAATCTTATTTGGGCAGCTTGGTGACCTAAGTGGGATCCCAGACCCGTTTTATTTGTCCAACTATTATTCTGGGACTGTATATTTGTTCCAGCATGCTAGTTGAATGTTAGCAGTCAAAAGTTAATCCAGAATGTTACGTAAGCCTACGTAAGTTTGAATCGAGTTGAATTGGAATGGAGCAGCGTTCCTCATTTCCGCGTGATATAATTCAAATAACAATGGTACCCTTCGTTCTTTATCCTTGCTTGCGGTAGTGACTCGGCTGTATTAGCATTTAAATTACAGAAGCGAAATTGACGTGTGGGAATTTATAAATAGCATCCAAATAAGTACCGTACTCTATTTGCAGAAGAAAACAGTTTCGATCCAGTAGATCAGGGGATTTTACTTTTTTCTTCCTTTGTAATATATTCAATTCATCTGTGAAACAATGAAAGATACTTTCTTGAGAAAATGTCTATGAGGATATAAAAAATGGATGATCGATAAAATCCCTCAAACTAATTCAGCTTGGTGCATCGTAACTTCTAAGGTTTATCGTCTATTACTGTACAGTTTCAGCTTATATGAGCTACAATATATTCTAATAGCCAAATAATACAATATGTTCTTCGTCGCCTTTCGGAATTCTTTAAGGTGGCAAGAAGCCAATGCGAGTCAGCAAACGGATGCAGCGTTTCGTTACAGAAGAGCTAAGTAGGTTCACATCCGTATACATGTAATGTGAGATCTCACTCAGCTAACTACATACAATATAAATTCAATTTTAATTCTATGCTAAAGAGGAAACTCGGCGGAAATGAAATAGGCCGCATAGATTACAACAGGTGTGGTATATCGTATCGTGGGTATATCAATACTCGGTAATTGTAGATATGAATTTCTTTTGCAACAACTGTTGTGTGCTGTGGGTATTATACATAACGTATAATTTGCTCTCATTTTTACGCACATATTTATCGTGGGTAGTCCAAAAGGTGTAACACTTTTATTGCAAACGTTTAAGTTTAAGTACTGTACTTATGAAAGAGTGACTGTAGACTTTTGATTTATTGACCGTTTCAAACGCTTCAGTACAATCAACTTAACCGTATCGCAGAAATCAGTACGGACGCCAGAATAATAATGTTGCAATTTAAGGCACAAGAGTTCTATCATCGTATTTTCCGTTTGATTGCGCAGTATCGGTATGATACAAAAATGTATCACAGCCTACGTTACTTCCGACTACTCGCTGCTCCCTTTTTCACTTCATGGCGAAAGATGGTTGTTATATTGGATTGACGAAGCTGTGAATGTAACAGATACGCCACAGCTCCTTCGGTGATTTTTCCTCATTTTTAAGTATTATAAACAGGCCAGAAGAGTTCTAGCAATATAGGGGATGTTTATTACACCAGTATGAGCCGGGGTAAAAAAGAGTGATTTAACTAGCTGAAAAGTTTATTCACGAACGTCTAAGCTGTAGATTATTAGCCTTGCACAGATCTGAACTTCGCAACCTCGAATTACATTACTACGTAAGTACGTAATTTTACTTCAAACCCGTTTTTTTAAGCTCCTTTGAAAGCGCCCATTTAAAGCTACGATAATAAAGCCTTTAATGCTCCAAGGATTTTCAAAGTTTTTCATTTTCGTAGAGGTATATTTTGGCTTCAGTAGGTTAGGTACGCTCGTTATTGAGCATTCCTATTGCAATAGGGCTGCATATTTAGCCAGAAGGATCAGTCGATGAGAAAATAGAACCTACTAATTCGTTTACGGTAGTTTTTCTTTTCGAACCCTATCCATCTAAATTGGCGGAGTATAGACTAGTTGCATTGACTTGTAGTACGGACACAAGAAAATCTAAGTAGATAGTAGTTTGAATCATACAATAGGAACTAAATGTCTACTATAGACTCTATAGTCTATACTCTACTATACCATTCTTCTCGCTGAAGCCGGTGTAATGTTTCAGTATAAGTTTTCTTATACAGCACCTCGATTTATGCGAGGGTTTTCTGTTTGTTATCTAAAACGATTTTATCGAGAAACGAGGTTGCGTCTGAACACTCGAAGGGCGTATGTTGTCTCATTGGTAGCAGGAATAAATATAACGGAAGAAATGTGGAGGAATTTCGTTGCGAGATGATATTTTGGGTTGGGTGATGTGTGTGGTTATGCGCACAGAATATGAAGAATATATAAATTATAATGCCGCATTCAGGTTACAGTATTAGCGGTCCATTAATACAAGTTCATATGGGTAAAAGGTTATGATCACGACCGTATCAAGTTACCTAGCAACATTTATTCTGACGACGTTTATTCCGTGCGACAAAACCTACGCGACATTCAATCCTGCGACGACTATTTCTTAGACCGTATCGGACATTCAACACCACCTTTAGAAATATCAGTTGCAAAAGTAATTACAAGCACTTGATAAGTAGTTTCTCCCCCGAAATGGAACGAAGTTGTGGTGAATGCTTCGCCAAGCGCCAACCAGACATGTAGCCAAGAAAAATTCGAATTAACATTTCATTACACCCAAGAAGCATGACAGAAAATAAAAGAAGCACTTATTCAGTTTTATCCAGCAAGTAATAGACAATGGTTACAGATTCCAAGCGTAACGGACAGCGAAAGAATAGCACTACTATTTTTATTTGTTGGCTTTTGCTGCTAACTTTATTTGACATATTTGATTTTTTTCACGTTTTTTTAGTCTTTTACTTTTGATAAGTATCTCCCAACAATCAGCAATCGAGTACACAACATGCACATATTTTGGGTCATATGCTTGGCCATAGCGGTGTGCAGCATTTCTGCTAACGGTAAGTTAAATAGTGTAATGAAGAGTGGTAACTACAAGCTAAATGTGTTAAGGATGTCCTACCTAGAGCACTACCATAATTCACCTGGCGTCTCACCAACAAAAATTACTCGTTGACATTAGACGAAGCATATTAAATATATTTTGTGTCGAAATTGGGTTGTATTGTGAAACACATTAACCAATGTACAGTATAAATAAGATAGCACTCTAGGAAATTTTTTTATTGCGTTTACTCCATTGATAGCTGCGCTCTACATGCGTTACCAACCCACTTGCCTGCATTTTCCGTTCCGAAACAGGAAAAAGGAAGTTCTTAATCTCTTTTCCCTAGCCTTCCTACACATTAAAATTAAACACGCTACACGTGTGATCTATTCTGTAACCATTAGAATATACAGCACATGTCATCTATTCCTTTAAATTTTTCTTTTCATAGGCCAGAACGAAACGCATAAAGAATATTCCCCGTACGATGGATGGTACAACAATCGAGCGCATCCAGAATGGGGTGTTGTCGGTAAGTTGATGACTTCACGGCATTTCCTGTTTGTTTCGAGTTTTTGAGAATGAGCTCTACTGTGCGCACCGAGAAAGATACATCCCGTTTCGAGTTTTTGAGAATGAGCTCTACTGTGCGCACCGAGAAAGATACATCCCTGAATTTCTTTCTGTTTACCATACAAACAAAATAAGCCAGTCTGTGCAAAACGGCATTGTTCGAAAAACATGTTGTGTCACAGCTATGCATCATCGTTTTGTTTGTTACAGTAAATATAAAGTTGAACTTCATTCATATAGTGAGAGCAAATTGGTTTGATAAATAAGCAACCAAGAGTAAAGTCTTCATCATCGACTTAATACAGAGAATGGCAACCTACCATAACAATATTTTATTGATTCCCTACAGGACAAGATTTCACGTAATTCTAACAGTTTTTTGCCTCCGAATAAAAATTGTTCCAATGTCTATATTTCCCGGGCGGGTGCTGAGGCAGCGTATATCAAGAAATGCGTAATAACTGACAACGTTTTCAAAAGTTGTTTTTGTATGCAAGGGAAACGCCACAGCACAAAACGTAATTTCCCCATGATCGAGAACATAAGAAATCCGTTGAGATATGCGTTCATGTTTGTTTACTTAGAAACTCCTCAAACTATGAATAGCATCCTTCCTAGTTTTACAATGTGTATTTTTCTATTGTATATTTACTTTCACTTCTTCCTGTTGTATATTACAACTATTTATCTAAACAAGACGACATTGATTCCTAATACAAGCAGTAAAGTGAAAGTAGTGTATTCTTTACGACGATGGAAATTCATGTCATAAAATGTTTACTGATTTGTACAAGAGTTAAAGGTATTTAGAAGTCATTCATTCTTACCTAGAATCCTGTGGTCATTTTATTCATTGAATCATGACATATTGTCTGTGACTTAATTTTCGGAATAACATCTTAACGACACTATCACAGACATGCCTCTTACGAGACGTCTACCATCGCACTACCAAGATGGCGTATACCAACCATCTGGCTGGATGCGACCAAACCCAAGGACAGTCAGCGAGGAACTCATGAGCGGGCTAACAGGAAATACATCATATCGACTCAAGACCGCGTTCCTAGTATTTTTTGGTATGTACACTTATGATATAGCATCTCCGCCAGACAAATTTATTCTTTATGGAAATATGAAAAAGCGAAATTTTTAATCAAGGTCAACAAGTGGTTGAAGAAATTTTGGACGCTCAGAGACCAGGATGTCCCCCAGAATACTTCAACATACCTATTCCAGCTGGCGATCCGCTTTACGACCCTAACAACACTGGTACTGTCGAGATACCTTTGCTGAGAAATCGTTACAATCAAGCTATAACCGGGTTTTCACCCAATTTTCCTCGCCAACAGGTCAGTTATATTGCTTGAAAATAACCTTAACGAATCAAAATTGGAGGCGTAATAGAATTGAATAATCGGGTGACGGAAATAAAGAGACATGTAACGTATAATTCACCGCGAAACCATGAAGTAATTTTCGAAATGCTGTATCAGTTACTTTTTCGCAATCTTGCGTGCGAATGAAAAAAAATCTGAGACTGTACGAAGAAAATAATTCCCACTCTCTGTAAATAAACATTGGACGTGAAAGAATGCATGTACGAAATTCTTTTGATACATCGTTGTTTCTGGGTAAACTGTCTTGAATGTTTACTGAAAAGTTCTTTTCGTACCAGTTAATACAAGGATACATTTCACTCGAAAAGAAATTCTATAGGAATACTATTGTTTCATATTTATAACTTCACAGCATAATTACTCGTTTGCAGTAATCCACCAATACTGCCAAAAACTTGTGTAGATGGCTGATTTTTGTTCCTCTTTGTATTGCGCAATTCATTCAACGCTAGCAAGAAAGGAATGAATCATCTTGTCTTTTGTTCGCATATACTATATAGTTGATTTTATGTAAGACACTTGCATAGCGCAATTTAGAGCCGACAATATGAAGGAATATCAGATGACAATACCTATAAAATATATAGATACCTGTGTGATATAACTCCTATATAATGGTTAACGAATGAATTAACTAAGGAAGTAACAGTGAATCATATCCTCAGTTAACTCATTATGGTAATTCGATACAAACGTATGAACAATATGCGATTGAATTCATTTTCTCTTCATCTTATACAATCTCTCAAGCATTAACAATTAGCGCAATTACGACAAGGAATAACCTCCATCTATGAGGTCAACTCCTACACGACACCCTTATAATTCATAGACTGAAGTCTACCAGAAAAAAAAAACTTGACGCTTTAAGAAATATTGAATTATACAAACGATGAGAAATGTGTATTCCTAAGCAGATTATTTTCCTGATTTATTGCGTAACTATTGAAATCATATACTTCCTATTCCAAAGCTGAATGAAATCACACCGTTTATCGATGGAGGTCTCACCTATGGAGTAACAAAAGCTTGGGCCGACGCACTGAGATTGCATCATAAGAGTTGCCCAGAAAGAACCGCTACTTCGAATATTCTAGCCAGTATCGCCGATCCCACCGACTGTAGAGGTGAACTTGCCTCTCATGAAGATAAAGGCATGTTCCCAATCCTAAACACTATCGGCCTGCCTCTAGCCAATCCTCCACCCCCGAGAGATCATTATTTGAAATCGAGCACCAGATTCTATCGTAAGTTTTGCCGTCTTATCGCCCTTTATTAGCGGATTAGGTTATTGCAGTGACATCACATGTATTTTAAAGGACTTGGGAACCCTAGAGGGAATGAAAATCCTTTTCTGTTGACCTTTGGCGTGCTATGGTTCAGGCATCACAATTACTTGGCGCGGATGATACGGGAAAAATACGCCGATTACTCCGACGAGAAGATTTATAACGAAGCACGCGCGCTGAACATTGCTATTCATCAGGTAGAGCAAAAATAAAAACGGACACAGTAGAAAATGGTAATGAAAACCTGTTCTTCTTTACAGAAAATCATTATGTACGACTGGCTGCCTATTTTCCTTGGAGACTGCAATACTACTGATGGTTCCGTTTGTAACGATGTCAATTTAGCTTATACAGGTACGGTGTGCATTCTCGTGAATCACGAATAATGTGGATAATTTATACCATTAATACATCGCATTTACATTCGTGTATTGTAATTCTTCAAAGGGTACAAGCCGGCAATCCATCCAGGCATAACTCACATTTTCCAGAGCGCCGCCATGCGCTTTGGTCACACTTTGGTTCCTCCTGGAGTTTTCCGAAGATCTCCAGTTGATCCGTAATTCTATAATCTACATATTACGAAACCAATTTGTCGAAACCGTAATTCACAGTTTGTATTCAACAGGGCTACAAATTCATGTACATTCTTTAACACAACGATGTTCACTGCTGGAGATCGACACAGTTTTCAACAGGTTCACATTGGAAAGCCTGCGCTAAGAACTTGCAACACTTACTGGAATTCCGTAGTACGTTTATTTTGGTGGTAGTGCAGTTTTCAGCAATTACAGATATATAACTCTCAAGGTCTAATCACATATGAAGCTCATATTTTTATTCTCTGTCGTATGTACTGTACTACATATCTTCATTTGAACAAGGTAGCAGAACGTCTTATTTCCATAAAATAATGAGAGCAAACCCTACATTTGGAAATATCAGCCTCAAAATTGTTACGAATACTTCATTCTAAATTATAGCTTAGAATTTTCAAGGAAGTAATTTCGTCGAAGTATTTTCGTTGAGTAAGTTATTAGTTTCGTGTGGAAGGTAATATTATAGTCTTTTGTGCGTCCCTTTCATATATACTCTCCCGAATACAAGGGAGGATGCTACGTATATATGAAACTTTGTTTCGGAAGGTTGCGTAGGCTGGAATATTACGTGCTCGTAGGTAAGGATATGAATTGAACCACACAACTGTAAACCTTTTTAACAATATTATATCGAATGTTCCATTTGATATCGAGACGGAGACTCCCTTTAACAATGATAATTTTCTCCACAATTCAGGTTAGAGTTAATAACACTTGACAATTAATTCTACATTAGTTTCCTTTTCGCAACGTCTCACCATTAAGACTCTGAAACTCTCATATAACACCTCCTTGCTCTAGGTCTAGCGTCAATCTTATATTTCTACCCATTCAAAATGTTTTGTACTGTATCCATTACAGCGTACAGGAAATAGCGTAACACATCATCGTCATATATAGTTTAATCTCCCATTGTTTCTTACTGTAGTCATTTACATGTTACATGCTGGTATTACGGCAATATTATTTATTGGCTTCAGCCGCCAGTTCATAATCATATGACAAAAATACTTTTTTTAGATCGTTGGTTTTCAGTCATACTCCATTCCTTTATAAACAATCTTCTTCTTTCACCACCATAGGAAGCCGTTACCGAATCTGATATACATCCTCTGTTGATGGGTATGGCAAGTCAAATATGTGAACAAGAAGACAACGTCATTACACCGGATCTTCGTGGTAGCGTGTTTGGAGCATTGGAATTCTCCAGGCGCGATCTGATGGCGGTCAATATCCAGGTTTCAACAGATGATGAAAATTTGATAGTATTTTTAATATCAGCTAACTCTTAACTCGGGACAAACGTTTTAGAGAGGTAGAGATCACGGCCTTCCAGACTACAACACAGCGAGAGCGACTTTAGGCATGAAACGAAGAACAACATTTAGGGAAGTCAATCCGGAGTTGTTCACGAAGGATCCCGATGTAAGTATCGCTTTGCCTGTGTAAGATCGATAGAAACGTTCTCAGCCTATTCTCAACTATTTTTATTGTATACTGTATATATGAAATCCAGTTACTGACACGATTTGAGAAAGTACATGATGGAAATATCAATAACATTGATATTTGGACTGGTGGACTACTGGAGACAACAGAAAATGGACCGGGAGAATTGTTTAGACAAGTTATACTGGATCAATTTCAACGCATCCGAGATGGAGATAGATTTTGGTACGAGAATACCGAGAACGGGTAAGTTATTTTTCCGTCATTTCGCTATCAACTTTCGGATTTGCTGTAATTTAGCGACTTGGATTTCAGACTATTCAATGCAGAGGATATGGCCTTTATCAATGCTACGACTATTCGAGATGTGGTATTGCGAACTAATCCATCACTGGTTAATAATGACATACAAACGAATCCATTCCAGTGGAATCCAAGTAACTACTTTATTCTTGATATCCGATGCATCTATCAGTCTTGTGATACGTGATACTGTATAATTATTAATCGTGGGACTAATATATACATACACCTTACATTCAAGATGATCCGTTAGCATTATGTCCACAACCTTTCAACTTGAGCGAGATACACATGGAAGAATGCACTGCTCCTGAAACATTCGACTATTTTAGTGGCAGCGAAATTTCCTTCGCACTGTCATTCACAGCAATTGGACTATATGTACTCAGTGAGTACTGTATATCGTAGACTCCTTTCTGCTAAGGGAACATTTATATCGCAAAAATAAACAACTTTATTTTCAAATTTTAGTCATGATCGGGTGTCTCATGATTCTCGCGAAAAGAAGTCAAAGAATGCGAATCCAGCTGCGAAAACGGGCACTGGCTAGGACAAGAAAGAGCAAAGAACAAGGAATTTCTGACGACGTCGCGGTGGCAAACGAAGTGCTAGGAAAAAACGTTCGACAAGTTCAGGTAAACTCGAATAGAAGACATTGTTATACACTGTTGGCTTAGAATTTATCACACCAGCTTAAATTTTTTCTCGTGAAATAGGTTAAACTGGGACCAGGAAAAACTATTCAACTCAAATCCATTCATGGAGCTCGGCTAAGAACCATAGATCTCAGTCATTCGAATGCTGTGGTCGTAAAAGTGTCTTACAACCAGGATAGAGATCTCATCGATCTGAAAGCTGACAGAGACACCCATGACTTGGTATGACAGCAGTAATAAGCACTACACAAGATTACACGACAAGTTATAACTTATTGCAATCTACTTCTAGATTTTACGTTTCAATGACGACGAGGAGAGAGAGAACTTCCGTGAATCGCTCAAGGCCTTCCTTTCTGGGGAAGGTGTTCCCATTGTCGAAGAAACAGTCAGCGAGAGTTTGCTTCTAAAATCTGCGAGCACTAAAGAAATGCGAGATGAAGTCTTGCAGAAGTTTTTCAAGGATGCTCTAGCTGCCGTGCGTATTGACACAGTTTTTATCTAATTTTACTCCTGCCAGCCAAAAAATACAAAGCAAAAGTTGAATCTTTTTTTCTAGTCACTCAAGCTCAACGGAGATAATACCGCCGTACCTCTAACACGAGAGACTAAGAACTACATCAATGTTGAACTCAGCAAAAGAGAGTTCGCAGAACACCTGAAACTGAAACCAGATAGCACGTTTGTAGAAAATATGTTCGCAGTAGCCGACGTGGACAACAACGGTTTCATGAGTTTCCGAGAATTTCTTGACATCATGGTTCTGTTTCTGAAAGGTATATCATCCAATCTATCTATCTGCTTATTTCCATCTTTCAGAAACGTCTATATGGGATAGTATGTAAAGGTTGAGTTATCAAGCTGACGACGTGTTTTCAAACTCATTTAGACCCATATCACAACTTGCATTTTCAGATATGTGTAGTATACACGGGCAGGGCAATATGACAGTCCAATTCATTTGTTCCAGTAATAAAACTGGTATCGTTTGGCGTAGTTGTAAACTGTCCTCACAATGATTATATCTAACAACATCGCTAGTGTGTTCAGGCCAATACTAACACATCGATAGCCTACAACACTAAACTAACAAGAACTACCATATTATCACTAAAGAGATTAAATTACCGGAAACAGTTTAATACTCCATAAAAAATACCCAGGTTCACCGGACGACAAAGCACAGCTGATGTTCAACATGTACGATATAGACAGATCGGGACAACTATCTTTAGAAGAATTTAGAATAATGATGAAGTAAGTTTTGTTCAATTCCTCATTTAACGACCAGATTCCTTTACAACTACCTAGTCGTAAAGGAAATTGTTCAGTAAACGAACTCCTCGCTTAACGACCTGGTTCCGGGCTTCAAATATCTGGAAAATATCTTAAATAGTTTTATTGCCATTCGACTAGGGAGTGATAGGGTCAATGAGAATATATAAAGTCATCAAGTATCAGTTTCATAAAAATTAACCATAACGAAATCAGTAAAGGTCCTATGGAAACACTATCTAACGTTCGTAAGTAAGAAGAACGGTTGTGGTTGTCAATCGTGATAACGGTCGTAAGTGCGAGGTGTTCGTTAAGTAAGGAAACCCTTTATAAGTTATTATTAAAATTGCCAAACTTAAAATGTTGTTTGTTTCTATAGATCCATGATGGAAATGGTCAATGCCGACGTTGATATAGCGGATGTTGATCAGGTGATCTCTACTATGATGCAGGAACATGGTTTTGAGGGCAAGGAAGAACTGACTTTGCAGGATTTCCAAAAACTGATGAATCAGTATTCTTCGGAACTGAGTGATGCTTCTCTCGATATCCCCGGTAAATATATTGTAATGGAATCCCGTTGACAAGATTTTCATGATTGCATGAAATCAGAATTGTCTACTGGAATGCTAACATATTTCATATCGAATGATACAGGCGCCAGCGCCCAACAAGCATCTGGGCAAGGAAAGTTGAAAAAACGCGAGACTAAAATTCACCGAGCCCGTCAAACTGTAAGAGGATACAACACTAAGTAAGATTTTATCGCTTATGCCTGAAAGTTGTTATACTAGATTTTATAGTACCATCAAATCAGAACAGATATGGTATCATAACGTACAACCTAACGATGCTCCATTAAACAACTTCTTCATTATGGGTTATCAACCGAAACCAGAATGGAAACATCGAATATACTGTATGCTGATACTAGCGTTAAACAATGTTGACGTTGGTGACGGGGGTGACGTTGAATTTGTTGACGTTACTAGATGGTATTTTGTATACGCACGTAGGGAACCATGCTGGAGGTCTTAAAGATCACGAAATATACCCTTATTGTATATTTAAGGATAAATGACAACATCGGTGGGATTGATTTAGATTTTATGGAAGAATCATCTTCTGATTATTTTACTACTGAAAACTTTTCTGGATCCAACTTTGAACAACGATGCATCCAACGACGAACGTTACGTCACAGGTTCAAAAGAAAATTCTAGAAGTGTGGTGTGTGTCGAAAACTAGATTTTTCCCTCCTGTAGATTGCTGTGCGCGTTTGTTGTTGTCCTTTCCTTGAAGTAGGTTTTTGTGTTACTTCGTGTGGATTCTGCCATGTCTCATACACGACTTCACATGTTTTTGAAACTGCATATTTTTGCTACAGGCCTGCAAAGAAAGGCGACGATTCCGCTGGAATCGAGAGGGGCCGTAAAACCGTAACTGTTCGCGTTCACGAGGCTGTAGAAAGTAAGAGTGCTGTTGAGAGAGCTTTCTTGATCCTGCAGAAGAACATTCAGAATTACCGCATGCACATTTTCTGGCTCTCCCTGTACGTTACTGTGACCATCGGAATATTTGCTGAAAGAGTTTACTGTAAGTCGTGTTGTAGGTGGTTGTAAACGTAATGATGGTTTGAATATCCAACAGTGTAGTGTGACGGTATCATCGCTCATAAACTGTTAATCCGAAGAGTAACCATGAAGCATCTTTCATGCATTTTCGCATTCATTTAGATTACTCCGTTGAGCGTGAACATGTTGGACTTCGTCGTATTTGTGGATATGGTGTATCAACTACCCGCGGAGCTGCTTCTGGAATGATGTTCACCTACTCCTGCTTGCTTGTCACTATGTGCCGAAATACTATTACAGCTCTGCGCGAGACCTTCTTGCATCGCTACATACCATTCGATTCTGCCGTTACAATGCACAGAATTATTGCCTGGATGGCTATGTTCATTACAGGTACGTTCTGAAAATCTAACAGCAAGTGTTCATGGTCTGAGTCATTTCAACAACTTCTTCAGTAATGTCATTTTTCCTTCCAGTAATTCATATTGTTGGCCACTCCGTTAATTTGTATTCCATCTCTACGCAACCCGCAAGCGATCTAGCCTGTCTGTTCCGAGACTACTGGCGTACAAGTGATCAGTTGCCGAAATTCCATTACTGGTGTTGGCAAACAATTACCGGACTCGGTGGAGTGATATGTACTTTGATAGCAATCACCATGTAAGTAATCTATTCTATACCATAGTTTCCTAATATCTGCTGACCTGGGACCATGTTTCAACTATTACATGACGCGCGTACATTGTCCGTACACAGTGTAATTTTGTGCCCCTGGGATGGGAGTTGGGAAATGGGTTCCAGAATTGAAATCTGAACAAGGTAACCCGTCAAAATGCCTTTGAAATATTCAAAGTTCGCTAGTGCTCTGGGTATTTTTACCATTTACCATCGTAAGTTACAATTGAAGCTTCACTGAGCACCCAACTCATGACAATCTATGTGGGTAAATCACAAAGAAGGTACCGACTATCTCGTAACCCGATAGTTTGAGGTTTGTTTTATATATCAACTTCGATTTAACTCGCACGAATCTTATTACGTGCATAGGTACGTGTTCGCCAGTGACTATTCCCGTCAGCGCGTGTTCCGCTGGTTTTGGTTGACCCACAATTTCGGCTTCGTTTCCTTCTACTTCTTCATTGTCGTTCATGGCAGTGGCTTCCTCGTCCAGGTACTTACACCGTTGTGATATTTAAGTTAAACTGTTTAGAATACCCAAAGATTTTTTTGCTATAAATTTCTCCAGGATCCATATTTCTACTACTTCTTCCTCGGACCAGCTGTCCTGTACACACTCGACAAACTGTATAGTATTAGCAGAAGCAAAATTGAGATTTCTGTCATGAACGCTGAACTGTTGCCGTCCGAGGTCACTCACCTCGAGTTTAAACGTCCACACAACTTCGACTACAAAGCCGGACAATGGGTAAACAAACTGCAAAATGTGGTTTAACATGCATTTGCTAACAATTTGTTCATTTCAGGTACGCATTGCCTGTTTGGCGCAATCACCCAACGAATATCATCCTTTCACTATGACTTCCTGCCCACATGAGGAAACTCTGAAGCTGCATATTCGTGCAGTCGGCCCGTGGACCATTAACTTGCGCAACATTTACAACCCTGAAGTACTTCGCGAATCAGCATACCCAAAGGTAGCCAATTCGTTAAGGAATCATTACTAATTTTCCGATAGTCAAGTGTAAATTATATCGTACAAAAACTTCAACAACTTATTGCGAAACAAATTGCGATAGTCATATTAGATTACTATAGTAATATTGACCAAAAAAAATGCTTATTCCACCAAATCCATGTTGACATATAACCAGAGCCATGCAATAAGCGTACAACAAATCAAACATGAAATTAGTTCTGCAAGCCTGCAAGAAAAAAAAACCGCGCGCAGTTCAATACTCAATAGATTCAATTTCCATTACAGCTCTATCTGGATGGACCATTTGGAGAAGGACATCAAGATTGGTATAAATACGGTGTTTCTGTCCTTGTAGGAGGTGGAATCGGCGTGACACCGTTCGCTTCAATCCTGAAAGATCTGGTGCACAAGTCTAGCACCGGATTTCCATTGCATTGCAAGAAGGTACAGTATTCGTAATCACAACAAATTAATAGATGTTTCATTTAATTCAAATGATAATATGAATCAAGGTATGTAATTACAAAGAACGGAAGCAACTTGTACATTTAATTGGTAGGTCTTCTTCATCTGGGTCACTAGAGACCAGCGTCAATACGAATGGTTGACTGATATCATTCAGGAAGTAGAAAAGCATGATGACAAGGGAATCCTCGACACTCATATCTTCATCACCCAGTTCCCGTCCAAATTTGATCTGAGGACTACGATGCTGGTAGGAGACGAATTTTTGATACGGCAATCGCCACGCTAAAATAACTTGGCTTTAAAATGAATTCCGTTAGCTGGATTGATGCTCAAAATTATACCTTCTCTCGTAATTGACTACTGTTTCAAAACCTTTCTAGAATGAACTGAAATATTTTTATATATCTGACACTATCGATTGCTAATTGTGTAATTGTCATCTTTCAGTACATCTGCGAGCGCCACTTCCAGAAGGTTGCTGGCCGATCCCTTTTCACTGGACTGAAAGCAATCACTCACTTCGGTCGTCCAGACTTTGACTCTTTCTTCGTGTCTCTGGCAAAAGAATATGCAGAGGTATTACATACTCCATACATAAAACAAAATTCAACTAGCATTGGAATGAGATAATTTGCTGATATAATCCGTACGGGTCAGAGCCTAAGAGAGTCCGGGAATAATTTGGTCGTATTTATGCTCAAAATTACAGGAAAATACCAAGTAGTGTGTTAGGTTACAACCCAAGACAAGTTAAATATTTAAAATCGATTAAACTTGAGTATCGATGCAGATAAGCAGCATAAACTATATTTACTTTGATTTCAGACTGATCAGTTCGGTGTGTTCAGCTGTGGGCCTCCGCCTATGACAAACTCGGTTGACGCCGCATGCTCAGTAATGAACAAATATGAGGGACCCTCGTTCATTCATCACTTCGAAAACTTCTAAGAAGCTGCATAGGATAATTAGTGCTTGTGCTATTAATTAATGCGATTTATGATATACTTTTGTCACAAGTCACAGTGTATATTACAATATATTTCATTTACATACCAATATAGTTGAAACTTAATAACAGTTACACACCGGTATCACGCTTGATCAAGAAAATCTAGACACACATTCTCTAATTTGTTTTTTACTGCGTGAGCAATGATACTTCAGGAAGGAAATGTGTAATCTTTAAATGATGTATAGAGAGAATTATAATAAACCTATCGTTTGAACGGGTGGCTGTATAACTAAGATTGTGCAATTGAAATGTGAGCTGTGATAATAGGAAGGTGTGAAGAATTGATTTCGATTTTTGACTGTATTTATGGTATTAATATATTGCTAAAGGTAATATTGTTTATTAAGATTTGTGTAATATTTTCGTTGTTCATGTTTTCTCTGAGATAAACTATTTGCAATAGTATAAGTTTGCAGACATAAAAATGTTGATTAATGTATTTGTCTGCATATTATATTTATATTGTGCGCTGCCATTGTGGTTTCCATAAAATGTATTTTACGATGGGAATTTTAAAGTATGAAGCAGGTACTCTTATTGTTTTGTGTTGACCAATGGGAGTATGGACGAGTATACTGGTTTTGATATTCTCCATTGAAATTACACTTACAATTACGCACACACTTGCTGAAATAGCATAAACTTTCAAAAGTTACTGTATCTTATATTTGTTTACATGAAACGTTGAAAGACACGTTAATTTTCTGCCTGCTTAATGTGCCTTAAGCATATTTACTTGCATCGATATTCCTCAGCATGAAGTAATTCGCTACAGCTAAATACATGCGTTTAGAGAAGTTCAGCGTCGCTTACTCCTATGCACTGTTTCATATTTTACCCCATATTATTGTAATCCTATACTAACCGGTGTGAAATAAACAATGCTTATACACAATTACTACGCGCACTTTCAAATTACTGGGTAGAAATAGCAGCATACGGTATTTGGTAAAAGATATGTTCTTTGGAGACAAGAAGTGAAGGAAAGGAACCGCAAGACCATCTCCAGGGACAGCGAATAATCAGATAAGCCGAAAATAGTCGAATAAGAACCGTGTCCCGAATGGCAAATTGAAGCAAATACGTTTAATTACGTCACCGCGAGCGTTTTGCAACGTAAGGGTTAATAGCATTTGGATATGCAGTTCCACACAAACCATTAAGTACGGAAATTGGTACTATCCTTTCTACAATCATATTCTTGGTATCAAGTTACTCAGCACTTATACGTGCAAACACAAATCAAACGTAAGTTCAATCGAATTTTCCCAGTTCCTGAAACCCATTCCCACAAACCGTTAGAACTGAGCAGTGTTTTACTGCGGTCATAAATTCAGTTTCATCGTGTTAATGGAATGTTTATTGATGAAGCCTTTCGGGAATATTGAACAACCACCACCTGTGTCATTTAACTGAATTTATTATTTCGAAGAAAAATAGATTTGCTCTTTCCCAAAACCGTTATCAGTGAAATCGGAAATTGTTCGTCTGCTAACCCAGACTTACCTCGAAAACAAACAGCAAATTCCTTTTATTAGAGTACGACCCAGGGGAAATGAACCTCGGATCGAAATAGCAAAACATTTAAGGAATATATATAAGATCGGAGCCATCCAATATCGAGTGGCTGCACACTGAATCGGGCTAACTTAACTATGTACAGTTATGAAATAGATTTCTAATAGTTAACTTTTGTTATTGTATAAATTGTAGCTAAATTTGACGACAATACACAGCATACTGTAATAATTCTATACGCGAAGAGTTTACAGTTACTGTACAGTGTTATAAAGACAGCTGTGATGTACGACAGGCTACTTACGAAGCAGCAAAATTGCAAGGTCTTGTTTGAAAGAAATATAAGGGAGAGCGCAAAGGTAGTCGACGAACACTGACTAACTTGCTCAGTGCTCAGTGTTCAGTACAAAATCTCAACTTAACCAAACAAACTACTAAAGTGACTTCAGTGTTCGGAAACCTTAAAATGCCTAGAAATTAGCCAGAGTTCGAAATCCATCTTGCCGGTTGGCTGCGTTTCTCAGAACTCTGTTATCATAAAATTGTGCAAGTAAATTGGCAGGTTAGCCAAGACCGTGTTTTGACGCTATTAATCCATCCAACCATGTTTTGAAAATTGTTCATGTATTGAAAGGCTGATTTGTTTTCGAAATTAGACCACAGGAGTGGCTGTAATGAGTCCTTGGTTTGAGGTTTATCCCAGGTCCAAGGAAGAAAAATTCGGGGATTTCGCATGAGCAGTATTTAGAGCGTTCTCAAATTAGACCGCACTTTAGTTGTGTGCTGTACTGAGTCTTTGGTTTCAGGATTAGCTCAAGATAAATCAGGTTAATGGAAGAAAAATTCTGGGAATTTTCTATAGCAGTATTTAGAACATAGATTTGGATATCGAAACATCTTTGAAGATTTATTGTTGATAGGGAAACATTTAAGTTATTTCGTTACTTCGTTGCTTATATTCTGGCCTAGTCAGCGCATCAGAAAGTTGATTGAATTCTTAAATGCAGTTAGTGGTGGATAGTATATTCCAATTGAAAAAAACATACACCATATATATGGGTGAAATAAACCACGCTAAAAATAATAGGTCCAGTGGTGGCTGGGATGATATCTGAGTAAAGTAAAGTCCTACATTGTCATTCGTTCAACCGTGAATTTAAAGGAAAGTTGTAAAACACGGAAATGTCATACGGAAAACATTTCGTTTATTTGAGTTAAGTCATGGCATGACACCGATAATAATTGAAAGCATCCAATGAAATAATTTCGCCACGAACTAGAAAAAACTTACTGCTTATCAAATCAGTTGACTTTTTAGAAAGCAGAAATCGGTATTTGACCTTACGATGACGTAAGTTGAAAAGGGGGGAAAGGTCAGGGTTATCCTGCTTGTTCTGCTATAGAACTCGCAATGGTATATGAAACGTTTCATTTCGCTTACAGTGAACTTACTAAAGTTTAAGTGGATATATAACGCAGTAAAAAGTAAACGAATAATGTTTCTAAGCGTGTTTTAGATATGTGGTTTATATCCCGATATATATACATGGTTGAATTGCTTCAAGGATCGTTTTCAATGTGCAACAACAATAGGGTGACAAAATTCCATGACGACGTCATCAGATTTTGAAGGTAATGTAGCTTTATTACTGGTGATTTATAGATTGTACTATTATTAACTACTTGGGTTGGTTGGTTTCGACAAGTTGACAAGTTCGTCGGATCCTTTAACGCGACCCCATTGTTTTTTTTAGCATTGACATTTAATCGCCCTCAACGACCAGGCAATGTATTCCATTCCGACGAATCTTAACCACGAAAATTGCGCATTTTCCCAAGAAGCCTAAATCATATAAATTACTCGATATCAAGAAACCACGAGTCCACTTATTCATCGGTAATCGGTCCAAATCACATTTAAACCAGCCGCCCTTTACA